>APFE030774212.1:18557-100503 GCA_000404065.3 Pinus taeda
GAAAGTATTGATTATGGATATATATTTGAGAAATGCAAATTTAATTTTGGTGGAAATATTTCATGGTAACATATTGACTTCAAATGACATATATAACACATGGATTTGATGTTAAGTTATGAAGTCCATTTTAATATTAAAGGGATAGGACTCCCATATGCGGGTGTTCTTTTTTGAGAGTAATGGAATTGGGGAAGAGACGGCTACCCCACAACAAAGAGGGAATTCAATTTCAGGTGTGGTGTGTTTGTCCCATGCATGCTCAAGCATGTGATCCATAATAAAGAAGGAATATATAGGTTACGGCTGGTGCATTCCCAATTGCAATGCCATGAGACAAGGAAGGTCAAGTCCTTCATTGCAGGAGGGGCATGGGGAAACTTGGAGGGCTATAAGCACTGTCACCACCCCCTTTAAGCAAATGACATGCATTCTTTCTAAGTTTAATGTAGGGGCTTTGAGGGGAATTGTTGGGTGTGTTATATTATTTCCACGTGTTGCAAGGAGGGACCTACACATGGTTTTGTTCATGGGTTTTGCACATGGTTTTGAGCACGCTGTTTTTTTGCCCATGGTATTTTGTAAATCTGGTCAAGGGAATTATGATTATGTTCTAATCTAAGGTTAATGGATTGAGGTTGATGAATGCTTCGCCATGTATATATATGTATTATAACATTGAAAAGTATATAATGAAAAATCAATCTAGTAGTCCCGGTTTTAGGATTCAAAGGAAATTTTTTGTGTATTTGTTTTATGTTCTCACCATTGTATATTTTTTGTTTAAGAATTCATTTGCAGGTAATTGTTGTACATGGTTAAAACTTACATTTAGTATCAAAGCTCTTTCAACTTCAAGGTGACACCTTTGTTGTTGAGGGGTTTTTCTCGGCCCTGTTGTAGACCATGTTTAATGGGAGATCTGCAGGATCAATTCTTGTGGCGAAAGAAGATGGTGAGCACTAGAAAGATAGAGATCAAGAAATTTAATAGTCATAGTTTTGAGTTGTGTAAGTTCAAGATGGAGGATCCACTGGTGGATAAAGATCAGTGGATTGTGGTAGATCCAAGTACTAAACCAACAACAATGTCAGCAACAGATTGGGCGAAGTTGGATCATAAGGCAAAGCATAATATGGTTATGTATCTCAAGATTTAGTATTGTTGAATGTATCAGGGGAAGCTTCGGCAAAGGATTTGTGGGTCAAGTTAGGGACTTTATACCAATCTAAGTCTCTGGGGAACAAATTGTTCATGCAGAAAAAATTGTATAAACTGAGATTGAAGGATGGAGACTCAATGACTATGCATCTAAATTCCTTTAATATCGCGGTAAGCCGATTTTTATCTGTTGATATAAAAATTTCATATGAAGATAAGTGCACTAGTTTGTTGTGTTCTCTACCAAATTCATGGGATAGTATGTTTGTTGCAATAGGTAGCAATACAAATACCTTGAAGTTTGATGAAATAGTCTCATCCTTACTGTCGAAGGAGATGAGATGGAAAAATATTGAGAGCCAGAATGAAGATGCCTTGTTTGTACAAGGAAGGTCTCAAAATAGAAATAAAAATAAGTCATCGAATGAGAAATCTAAATCTATAGGGAGATTTAAATCTCCAAAAAAACCTGTAAAGGTATGTTGGAAATGAGGAAAATAAGGACACTACAAAAATCATTGTAGATCTAAAGCTCCCGAGAAAGGAAAGGGATCTGATGATGCTCCTTCTACAAAGGTGAAAACCACATCAGATGAAGGTGGGGATGTGTACTTGGCTTCTTCTTCAAGTACACATCTAGATCACGAGACATGGTTGATTGACTTAAGTGCATCCTTTCACTTCACTCCCCATAAGGAGTGATTTTACAAGTATGAGAAATATGAAGGTGGTTATGTCTTCTTAGGGGATGAAATGAATGACAGAATCATCGGATGTGGAAAATTCAAGTTGAAGTTGCAAGGTGGAAGGATTATAACACTCCCTGGTGTTCTACGTATCCCTGCATTGGTCAAAAATCTTATTTTTGTAAGCAAGATGGATGATGCAGGTGTAAAAACAATGTTCGAGAAAGATCCCTGCAAGATGATTCAAGGAGCACTAATATTGATAAAGGGATTTCGGATTGGAACTCTGTACAAGATTCTGGGTAGCACTATTATTGATGGGTGCAACAACTTTGTGATTCCTGAAAGTGGAGCAAAAAACCTAGTGGTCTCCGAAGAAACGACCATGTTATGGCATCAAAGGCTTGGGCATATTGGAGAGAAGGGCCTACAAATACTGCATGGTAATGGTATGGTAGAATTTATGTTTAATTTCAATCTGGATTTCAATTTCTGTGAACATTGTGTATATGAAAAGTAGAATCAAGTGAGTTTCCCCTTTGGTGCTAAGAGGGCAAAATGAATATTAGAGCTTGTGCACAGTGATGTATTTGGACCTGTGTCGGTTCTATCACTAGGTAAGTTTGTGTAATATGTCCCCTTTATAGATGACTTCTCAAGAAATACATGGATATATTTCTTTAGGAAGAACTCTGAAATCTTTGATAGGTTTAAAGAATTTAAGACTCTAGTGGGAAATTTAGACAGAAAAGAAGATCAAGGTGTTGATAATAGATAATGGTAGAGAGTTCTGTAAAAATGAATTTGAAGAGTTCTGTAAGAAGTGTGGTATAACACGACATAAGACTACTCCATACACACCTTAACAAAATGGAGTTGTAGAAAGAATGAACAAGAAATTGATGGAAAATGCAAGAAGCATGCTCAGTAGTGTTGGGTTAGGGCATAAATTCTGGGCAGAGGTAGTGGAGACTACATGTTACCCAGTTAACAGATCACCTTCATAAACATTGGAGGATAAAACTCCACATGAGGTACGGATTCGTAAGAAAAACTCTCTTTCACATCTGAAGGTATTTGGCTGTGATCATATGTACATATTCCAAAGTTGAAAATAACCAAGTTGGATAGTAAATTTGAAAGATGCATTTTTATTGGGTATAAGAATGGTAAAAAATGTTATAAGTTTTGGAACCTAGAAACAAAGAAGGTTGTGTATAACTGAGATGTAGTGTTTAGAGAGGTGAAATATGCTATTAAACATGAATACCTACCAAAGGAACTTGCGAAGATAGAGTTTGAGTTAAAAGAGGAAAAATCAGAGTCTATCGCAAATTAAGAATCAGAAGAAGAAGAGCCCCAAACTCTAGCTCTGAGAATATCAATGTGAGAGAGAAGATAACCATAAATATATAACCCATCTACTTTTTGTTCAAAATTTTCTTTATCTATTACTAATGATGATCCTAGAACTGTTAAGGAATTAGTAGATTCAGAGGACAAGCAACTCTGGAAAGAGGCCATGGTTGATGAAATGAGATATTTGGACAAAAATGAGGCTTGGGATCTAGTGGAGTTGTCGGCTGGAAGGAAATCCATTGGAAGCAAATGGGTGTTTAAGAAGTAGATGAATGCAGAAGGAAAGGTGGAGAAATACAAAACTCGGTTGGTAGCAAAATGTGATTCCTAGGTGCGAGGAATTGATTTTGGTGATATTTTTTCTCCTGTTACCAAGTTAGCTTCTATTAGATTACTTTTATTTGTTACTGTTACTTTTGATTTTGAGGTAGAACAGAGGGATGTGAAGACAACATTTCTTCACGAGGCTCTGGGAGAAGAGATCTATATAAAACAACTTAGAGGCTTTGTGGTGAAGGGTAAGAAAGAACTGGTATGCAAGTTAAAAAAGTCTTTGTACGAGTTAAAATAGTCACCAAGGATGTGTTATTAGAAATTTGATACATATATACAGGGACTTGGCTTCACTAGAAACAAAGAAAATCAATGTGTATTTTAAATTAATTGGTCACTATTATTTATTTGGTCTTGTATGTGGATAATATGTCATTGATTGGAAATAACAATGTAATTATTCAGGATTTAAAGAGCCAATTGCCCTCCAAATTCGATATGAAGGATCTTAGTGTTAAAAACTATATTTTGAGCATGGAAATTAAATGAGCTCGAGCAAAGAGAAAGCTCTGGTTAAATCAGAGGAAGTATGTTGAGACAATACTATAGATGTTTAATATGCAAGATAATAAACTAGTGAAAGTTCCTATTTTTATATGTGTAAAGTTATATGTTGAATAGTGTTCCAAGACATACGAAGAGGAAGAAGACATGTCTCGTGTTCCATATGCAAGTGTAGTCGGTAACTTGAAGTATTCAATGGTTTGTACTAGACTAAACATTGCACATGCAGTGGGAGTATTGAGCAGGTTGATATCAAAACCATGGAAGGAGCATTGAACAACAGTGAAGCGAGTTTTCATGTATTTGTGTCGCCATTAGGGGAATTTTGAGGTCTAAAATGGGCCTCATAAGAAAAATGTACAAACTAAATAAAATTTATAAGAACCAATAAGATCAAGATGACGATATCAACCATGAGAGATGATTCACTATTTTTGGAGTAAAAAAGTAAAAAGATTAAAAAATAATAAAATAATAAAACCACTTTTTCAACTCGTATTTTCAACCTATATCCCTAAGTTTTTACTGAAATTTAGAGTGGGAGAATTTTTTGGATGCAAAATTTAATCGCTCATCTAAAGAGTACTCATGTTGCATACTTTCAATGGACCCTGCTACATGAAAAATGAGATATACATGAAAAACGTGATTTCAATCACGTTTTTCATGTATTTTTTTTATTTTTCGTGTAGTAGTGTCCATTGAAAGTGTATCATGGGTACTCCTTGGATGATGAATCAAATTCCGCATCCAACGAGTGTTTCCACTCAAAATTTGAGTAAATCCATAGGGAGATAAGATTAAAATACGAGTTGAAAAAATAGTTTTTATTTTTTCTCTCTAAAATTTGATGATGTCATCTAATCTTATTTTATTATTTTCACTATTATTTTATAATTTCCTTAGGAGGCCCATTTTAGACCTCAAAACTCTCCTATTGACTAGTGATTATGGTATGTGCCACCAAGGAAGACCAAGATTGGACAGGTTTTTGGACATTCGTGACTTTGTTAATGCAAACTAGGTTGAAGATTTAGATTGGAGAAGATATATAAGTGGGTATGTGTTTAATCTATCTGGAGGAGCAGTCACTGGGATGAGCAAGATACACTCTGTAGTGACACTTTCAACTATAGAGGCAAAATAGGTAGAATCCACTCATGCAAGTAAGGAAAAAATTTGGTTGCAAAGATTGTATTCAAATATATGGTTAGTACAACGAGCTATAATGATAGATTGTGACAATGAAAGTGCAATTTCCTTGGCAAAGAACCTTGCTTATCATTCAAAGACAAAGCACATGGATGTTCAGTATCACTTTGTGAGGGATATGGTTGAGGAAAAAAAGTGTTGCTAGTAAATGTGGGCACTTTGAAGAATGTTGCAAATGCATTGACGAACTCTGTGAGCACTGAGAAGTTTTCTTGGTGTAGAGAAACAATGGGCATCACAGTGTTGGACAAATGACTAAGCTCTCATGTGACCCTCTGTGTGGAAAAGAAAACAACAAGTGAGAGAATGTTGGGTGTGTTATATTCTTTCCACGATTAGTCACACGTGTGGATTTACCCATGGTTTTGTGCATGGGTTTTGCACATGGGTTTGGGCATGATGGTTTTCTTCCCACAATATTTTGTAGATTTGGCTAAGGGAACTATAATTATGTTCTAATCCAGGGTTAATGGATTGGAGTTTATGAAGACTTCGACATGTATATCTATATATATATATATATATATGTATGTATTGTAAAATTGAAATGAATATAATGAGAAGTCAATTTGGTAGTCCCAGTTTTGGGATCCAGGGGAAAATCTCTGTGTATTTGTTTTTTGTTCTCACCATTGTATATTTTTTGTTTTAAGAATTTGTTTGCAAGTAATTGTTGTAGAGGGTTAAAACCTACATGAATAACTCTTATCTTGGTCCTATTTTCCCTTTGTTGCACTGAGTCAAAGAAAAGGATCATTGATCAGTGGATGATGGCAGTGAGAGGAAGACTTATCTTTGTAGTACACAACAACTCCTTGGGTCTTTGTAACACGTATTTGGATAGCTCCCTTCCAGCGATCGCATTTGGCATCTACTTGTTTCCTCAGTACTTGGGTAATTTTGTACTTTATGCAACTCTCTACCAATTTCAATTGGAGCTCTTTGTCTAAATTCTGGCGCTGACTTGGAGGGGTGTATATTTGTTCTTGGTATCATTACAATCCTATCAATTTCATATGTATTCTATTGGATTGTTGTTGCAACTAGACTATTGTTTTTATACCTTTAGGTTTCCCCATTCATGTCTGTTTGTATGCCTACAACCTATTCCTCTTGGCTCGTGTTTTAACTTTGGGCCACCTACTTTCAAGGTCACTTGTTTTGCATTCAAGTATGGCCTTACCTTCTCACTACTAATGGGCTTCTGTCAAGAATAATTCCTATTTTATCCATTGGTGTAGCCTAATTTTGGTAGATACATAGAGGCAAAGAATGCAAAATAGGCATGGTGGGGGAGGTCTTGGCCCCTAGGAGCGGAAATGAGTTCAACAACAAGTCCAAGACACTGTTGAAACTTATCACTCAAATTTCCCCACCTGAAACTTGGAATAAGATTCACCAGTTGGAATCCCTTACAACTAGGAAACGACAAGCTATTTTTGAATCTGAGATCCTAGAGGATGTGTCCACCTGGAACCATGATCCATGTCTTCTTTTTCAAATCATTTATCAAAGTGGAAAATTATTTAGTGCCACCAATGGAGGCCATATTCATAGGCTCACATATGTTCAAATGCACTAAGTCTAATATATCTCTAGCTTTATCAAATATTAAAGCAAACTTAACCTTTACATGCTTATTCAACAAATGTGATTCACAAGCTTTAAAGGAATCAAAATTAAAATTCATACCCTCAACCATTTCTTTTGGAATGTGTGTCTAATAGGCTTTGCTCATTCAAGTGGCACATCATCCTATGCTAAAGCATGCATCCTTTGACTCATTTAGGTCCTTGTTTAATGCATATACTTTTCTCAATTGTTGCAATGTTACTAGTAACTTAAATATGAGTAGTAACATTGAATCTATTTAGAGTACGAACCCCAATTCCCTTAGCTTTGCATACCTCAGATTTCATTGATTATTGATGCCTCCGATTGCTCTCGAAATCCTTTATCAATTAGAGAAATTGATAGAAATGGCGACTGCTCAAGATTTAAAACTGAAAAACAAGAGACGCAGTTCCACTCTACTCATCCGCAGAATGGAAATCACAATTTACAACAACATGCATAAACATGCAACAAGAAAGACCACGAGTACACAATGATTTCGAGGGGAACCCAACTGGGAAAAACCATGAATTCTCTTTGCATTAATTAGTTGAATAGAGAAAATATTACAATTGTTTGCTCCAGCTCTAAGCACAACTTGCAAAAGAATAATTGTTCTCTCTACTGAATGAAAAACTTTGTCCAACACTTAGCCAATTATTTACTGCATGCAACCGCTTTACACTCAAACTAGTATACAAGTCATGTTACACTACCTTGTCATCTCCACTTCAGATGAGAAATTTGAATTCCATGTATGCGTTATCTATTTTCCACTGATTGATTAGTTAACTGAAAGATATCTGAGTTACACTGTTGTCCCACTGCATAACTGAACTTCAACTAACTCTATCAATATTTAGAGGCCAGTTAAATGAATACAACTAAAAATAATTGAACTAGATTGCTAGAATTTGGAAATCAACACATGCATAACTGAACTCCAAGCCCATAAATCAAATTTACTATGCTCACTGAGTGACAAGAGCCATGTCATACTAGTGATTTGAAATTGATTGTTAGTTAATGATGTGCTAGTATCATTTCTGTAGGTTTTAACCCTGTACAGAAATTACCTGCATACGAATTCTAAAACACAGGAAAAATAAAAATGCGAGAGCATAACACATAAAACACATATACACAGAGATTTCCCACTGGATCCCAAAACCGGACTGCCAGCTTGATTTTTCATTATGTTCCTTTCAATGTTACAATACATATTTATACATGCCGAAGCATCCAATACCATGGACCGAAAAACCATCGCGTTCCAAAACCATGGATTGAAAAACATAGGTAGGTTCACCCAACCTAATATAGGGTCCAAATTTTTTTTCCCGGGCGGTGCCCTGGACCCATTAGAGGGGGCTACCTGCCCCCCTCAAACCCCCAGACAGGGGGGCTGCCACCCCCCTCTGTACCCCCCCGCTACCCAATCGATTGCAACGAAGGGGGCTCTCCCCCCCCTCTAACCCCCCGATTCACTACGTAGGTTAGTCATGGAAAGAATATAACACAACCCAACAATTTCCATATATAAAATTTTCTTTGCTTTGGTTTGCTTGTCCATAAAGAGTTTATCCATGAGCATGTGATTGTTAATTCATATAACTTGGTTGAATTTAGTGTTTTGCATGAACTTAAAAGCATGAATTTAAATGGTTGAATAACATCATATAAAAAAACATCATACACAAATAACAGATCTCAATACACAAATTTTTGTTGAAGGAGTTCACCCCTCTTGGGCTACATCTCCTTGGTCCAACTTCATAGTGCGGGCCTTTGTATTAGCTTCAATAGTGCTAAAATTGTTGTTACATGCATCCAATGCTATTGGAACCTATTCCAATGAATTTAAAACATTCAAATATATCAGACATGACTATTTGTTTACTCAATTTGGTTACCAGCGGCTCTGGGAATGGCCTCCAACACCTGGTGGCCCTAGGCTTCAAAAATTTTCAAGTGACCAAAAATGACTATAGATGACCTCTTCTACCTATGAAACATACTCCAATGAGTTCTTAGCATGCCAATTAGCCAAAAATGACTATTCGTTTTCGAAATTTGGCTGATAATTGCCTCAGTTATGGGAAAACCAATTTTTCCTAGAAAACCTCCGTTGAATCTGGAGAGACCCCAGTTAAGTCTGCCAAATTTGGTGGCAGTTACAAATTTGGTGGCTCTACCATAATTTATCCTAACTTAATCACGGATTAATTAAATTCTAATTAAATGCTAAGCATGATTAGCGCTAAGTTTATCCATCTGCTGCCCTTGGTCGTGTGGATGAGGTCGTATGGGTGGGCGTTGCAACCACCCCACCGTCGGCATCAACTTGTAGTTTAAAACCACGTGCGCCGACACTCCTTTCAACTGAGCACCCAGTGCTCTAATGGTAGTGTACATGGAGTGGAGTAGGGGAGGTCATGGTTTCCATTCTCCCTCCCTCCGCTCATAAATTTTTCCATTCGAAACTTTTATATGCCATAGAAATAATATATGTGGTTTAAAATAATGCGTTTTGGAATATATATATTGTGAAATATAATATGGTTTAAAAATGATATAATATATATATATATATATATATATATATATATATATATATATATATATATATATATATAACCAATTTCAAAACTTAACCAATATTCCACAATTATTCGTTCCTTGGAGGTCATTGGCAAAGTCACCTCTTCACAAACCATCTGGAGAATCTGAAAGTGACACCTGTCACAATGTCGTTGGCTGAAACTAGAGAATATTCTCTGCATGCTGACTTGGCATCTAGTCAACCCTAGTCTAACTTTGAATTTTTTTTTTTACCAAGCCTTCAGAAGCTCTAACTTTTTCATACGATGCCGGTTTTTTGAACTGTTCACGACATTGGAATCCTGGTGACGAACTCTATCTAGTTATTCAGGTCTGAAGAAATTTTGAGCACTTTCATTTTCTTAGCTAAAATACTGATCCCTGATCATTCCTCTCCACTAGAAGCCTTTTGGACACAAAAATCTCTCTTGATCACTGATTATTTTGATGAGGGGACTGTTCCCTCATCCTTCCCGTCTTTATCCATTGAAATTTTCCTAATTTCATCATTTGAAGTTTTTCATAAAAAATCAAAAATTTCCTTGATTCTGATAACCATTTATTGTTGTCTTTAACACATCATGCTGCAATATTTCTAAATTTGCAGAACAAAAATCTAATTTTTCATAAAACATTTTGTTCCTACCTTGGTCAACAATCAAAGGAAACTTGGAATCTTTCTCACCTTGCACTTTGTCTCTATGGAGATTATTAGTTGCTTTTGCCTTGTACTTGAGTTGACTCTTGCCCAAGTTTCTTCGCCATTGTAATGTTCCTTTTGGAAACCATCAATGAACATTTGTGAAACCCATGCCTCCTTTGCCAAGCCGCTTTGTCATCTTCTCTTTGTTCTTTGCAACTTCTTGCATCAACACCTTGTTTTCAATGCCACTCAACACCAATGTTGGCTGCTGCAAATGTTTTTCACCTTCTTTCAAAGGCAACCTATTATCATTCTGAAACAACCCATTACAAATATAAGCATCTTTATGAAAAGTATGATTCAAAACATATCTTTGTTGGATCATCAACAATGTCAAGTTCTGACTTGCATTCACTAGCCTCTTCATTTTCCCTGCATTAACTAAAGAAATGTTCAGTTTCTTGCGATGAGCTCTCACAATATACTTCAACCCATCTTTAAGAAAATGATATTCATGCTCATAGTGACGAAACACCACTTTCATGTCATACAAATATGGACTCCCCAAGATAATTCCATAAATGTCAATTGGAACCACATTTAACTCGACTTCATCAACAAAGTTTGCAGTAATAGCAAATCTAAAAATGCATTTCCTGGAAACCTATAAATTGGCATCCTTAACTATCCAACCCAAAGGGTATGTTTTATGATGTGGTACAGTTTCAAGTTTAAGCTCCTTAACTAAGTCATTTGAAATCAGGTTTTCTTGTTATCCACTATCAAAGAGTGCATCAATCTTGGTATGATTTGAGATTACTCTAACAGTGAAAAACTCTTCCCTTTTGTCTTCATGTGGAGTGTTGTTGTGACTATTTGAGGAAATAGTACTTTCAACATGTTGACCTTTCAAACCGATAGCTGTAATTTTTGTCTCATCTCTTGAATCTGACCCTAAGTCTTTTTGAGCTATAGCAATAGTTTTGCCCTTCTCTTTGGCTTTCAATCTATCTGGTTTTAATTCTAGATGAAGTTTCCAACAATGGTCTTCATCATGGCCATTATTTGAAAAATTTTTGCATGTGAGTTTTTCCTTCTCTTTTTTGATACTTGCATTCTTCTTTCCCTTCCATTTTCCTCCCTTCTCTTTTCCCTTACCCTCACTTTCACCTTTCTCCTCTATGTTTTGTTTTCCCCTTGCCTCAATATGTGTGGCTTGCACATAGACTTCATCTAAGTTGCTTGGGTTAAACATAAGGATAGTATGCTGCAAATAGGAATGTAAACTTCCAATATATTTCAAGAGTGTGTCTTGTGAATTCAAGTTTACTCCCAAAAATAAAGCCCTCTTCCTAAACTCTTGAGTGTAGTCTTGGACAGTTTGGCCTTTTAGTTGCCCAAAGCTTTTCCAAGTCATGATGGCTTTTGGCATATAGGCTAATGGATAAAACTATCTTTTAATTGCAGAAACAAATTCAACCCAAGAAATGGATATCTTACCATGGACTCACATTTCCTCTTGAGTCTTTGTTTCCTACCAAACTAGTGCAGCTCCTTCTAGCCTCAATGAAGCCAACTAGATCTTTATGTCATCCTCTTGAAGGTTATGAATTATGCAATATACCTCCATCTGTCGAATCCAATTGTACAACTCTTTTGCATTCACTTTTCCATTGTACATGGCAAGTTTGAATTTTATGTTCAATTTTGGTAATGGAGTTTTTCCTTTTGGGGTTTTGGAATGAGTATGGGCGGTGGTGGTAGTGGAAGATGATGTTGTGTGAGATGGTGAAGATGATGAGGAATATGATGAGGATGGTGGAGATGGAGGTGGATTTCCACCATTCCCTTTGGAGTCCTTCTTCTCATCGTTTTTGTCCTCTGAGCTTCCTTCTCCATGTGGAGGTTTAGAACTCTCTCCAACCATTCTGGTGTTCCTCTCTTCATAGAGGACTTTAACCATCTCAATCAACGTATAGAAAGCTTTCTTGACTTATTCATCTTCTAAAGAGGGACCTCCAAGCTCTCTTTCTCTAGACATAATAGCTATGGATTCAGGGTCAAAAATTTGTACTGATTGTACCTCTTCAATCACTTCATCCTCTTGTGCAATCTGTGCCTCTTCTATCTCAACTGATGGAGATGGAAATTGAGGTGATTCTGATGCTGCCTTGAGTGGCCCTTTGGGTGAGGATGATGCTTTCTCAACCTTATTCCTTCTTGTCCTAATCTCAAGACTAGCTATCCATAGCTTCCCTTCTCCTCTTTGCAACTTCAACCTTGTAATCATAACAACAATTGCAACTATTAAACCCTTCAAGCAAATAAAGCAAGCAACCTTGTGCTCTGATACCACTTGATCTGAAATTGATTGCTAGTTAATGTTGTGCTAGTACCATTTCCAGATATGAAATTTTCTTTTCTTTGGTTTGCTTATCCAAAAAGAGTTTATCCACAAGCATGTGATTGTCAATTCATCTAACTTGGTGAAATTTAGTGTTTTGCATGAAATTAAAAGCACGAATTTAAATGGCTGAACAACAGCATATAAAAACACAACAAGCACAAATAAAATATCTCAATACACAATTTTTTTTGAAGGAGTTCACCCCTTTTGGGCTACATCTCCTTGATCGAGCTTCATAGTGTGGGCCTCTGTATTAGCTTCAAGAGTGCTCAAATTGCTATTGCATGCATCTAATGCTCTTGAAACCTATTCCAATGAGTTTAAAATATTAAAATATATTAGAAATGACTATTTGTTTACTCAATTTGGTTACCAACTGCTCTGGGAATGGCCTCCAACCCCTGGTGGCCCTAGGCTTCAAAAGTCTTCAAGTGACCAAAAACACCTGCAGATGACCTCTTCTGCCTCTGCAACCTACTCCAATGAGTTCCTATCATGCCAATTAGCCAAAAATGTATTCATTTTCGAAATTTGGCTGAGAATTTCCTCAGTGATGGAAAAACCAATTTTTCCTAGAAAACTTCCACTAATCTGGAGAGACTCCAGTTAAGTCCGCCAAATTTGGTAGCAGTTCCGAATTGGTGGCTCCGCCATAATTTCCACTAACTTAATCACAGATTAATTAAATTCTAAATTGAATTCTAATCATGATTAGTGCTAAACTTATCCATCCGTTGCCCTTGGTCACGTGGATGAGGTTGTATGTGTGCCAGCCCACCACCCCGCCATTAGCATCAACCCATAGTTTAAAACCACGTGCGGCAGCCCTCCTTTCAACTGTGTGCCCAACGGTCTATTGGTAATATACATGGATTGGGGTAGGGGAGGTTATGGGTTCCATTCCCCCTCCCTCTGCTCCTCATAAATTTTTCCATCTGAAACTTTTATATGAAATAATATATGTGGTTTAAAATAATGCATTTTGGAATATATATATTGTGAAATATAAAATATGGTTTATAAAAAATGATATATATAATATATATATATATATATATATATATATATATATATATATAGTATTAAAACTATATAAAATATATAGATTATATATAGTTTAAATACTATATATTATGATTTAAATATTATATATATATAACCAATTTCAAAAACTTAACAATATTCCACAATTAGTCATTCCTTGGAGGGTCATTCGAAAAGTCACCTCTTCACAAACCATCTGGAAAATCTGAAGATAACACTTGTCACATTGTCGTTGGCTGAAACTAAGAGAATACTCTTTGCATGCTGATTGGGCATCTAGTCAACCCTAGTCAAACTTTGACTTTGATTTTTTTTTTTTTTTTTTACCAAACTTTCAGAAGCTCTAACTTTTGCATACGATGTCGGTTTTTTGAACCATTCATGGCATTGGAATCCTTGCGACGAACTCTATCCGATCATTTAGGTCTGAAATAATTCTGAGCACTTTCATTTTTTAGCTAAAATATTGATCCCTGATCAACTAGTTAACTACCTCTAGGTTGTACTGTTGATGTGGAGATTCAATTTACTCAATTTAACTAAGGCTAAAGTCAAATTGAGCCTTTCTTGCTACATTTTTAACACTCCCTCTTAGTAGAAAATGAAATTTTCACCACCCTTATCCTGCACCTGTGGAATTCGAATTTACCTCTTGAAAATTCCTTTGTCAAGATGTCAACATCTTGTTCCTCAATTGGAATGTACTGTAGCAACATAATTCTCCCCTGTACATAGTATTGCAAATGATAATACCAGATATCAATGTGCTTGGACCTATCATGAAATATCAGATTATCAGAGAGCTTAATGCAACTATGATTATCACAATATATTACTGTCGGATCCATCTCCTGACTAAAAACACCCGTAAGTATATTCCTCATCCATATGTCCTCACATGTTGCTTGACTTGAAACCATGTATTCAACCTTTACTGAGCTGGGTGCCACAAACATCTGCTTCTTGTTGTATCAAGAAATAGTTATGGAACCAACAACGAAGATAACACGAGTACTTTTCTCGTCTGATGGACTCCCCGCCCAATCTGCATGAGTGAAGCCTTGAAGCTTCACTTCCTCTATCCTCTTGTACCATAATCCATACACAATAGTGCCTCCGAGGTACCGTAACACATGCTTTGCTGCCTTCTAATACAACATGGTAGGCCTCACCATAGCTTGACTCAGCTGGTTTACTACATAACACATGTCAGGGCTTGTGTTCACACAATAAATCAAAGACCCCACATGCTTCCTATAAATAGTAGCATCAATCTCTTCACCTAAAGTGGCATTCTCCTTCCTCTAGTTTGTAGCTAGAGGTGTTTCCATGGGCTTACAATTCTCCATGTGAAATATCTGAAGCATTTCAGAGGCATACTTCCCCTGAGAGATAAACAATTAACCATCACCTTGCCATACTTCCAGCCCAAGGAAGTAATGCATTAAGCCCATATCTTTCATCTCAAATTCCCTTGCAAGATCCTATTTGCGAGAGCATATCAACTGTTCATCACCTGTCAATATTAAATCATCAACATACAAAACAAGAATAAGAAACTTACCATCTACCACAATGTGATAGAGGTTTGCATCTGCTTCACTTTTGGTGAAGCCCAATCCAATGAGATAACTGTCAACCAGAGTGTACCATGCTCAAGGCACTTGTTTGAGACCATACAATGCTCTCTTGAGTATGCACACATGTGACTTCCGATCATGTCTCAAATCCTTCTAGTTGTTGTATGCTAATTTCCTCCTCAACAACACTGTTGAGAAAGGCAGTCTTCACATCCATCTGGTGTATTTTCCACCCCATTTATGCAAACAATGCTAGAATGGATTTGATTGAGGATTATCTTGCAACTCATGCAAAAGTTTCCTCATATTCCACTCCATCTACCTGATAGAATCATTTGGACACAAAAATGTCCTTGTACTTATCTATTCTCCCATCAACTGGATACTTCACTTTGTAAATCCATCTAGAACCAACCAATATTTTCCGTTATGGTCTAGGCACCACCTCCCATATATTTTTCTTCATGATGGATTTATATTCTTCCACCATGGCATCAACCCAAACTAGTTGAGAAATTGCTTCCTCAAATGAAGATGACTCCACCTCAATGAGCTTTGTCATGAGGGCCATGTAACCAATGTACCTATCAGGTGACCTCCTCTACATATGCTGTGATATAAGGCTCCCACATTCTCCCTAAAATCCTGCAACAATCTATCAACTTATCTAGTTCTCTTTCTCCCCTCTATGGAAGATTCTGGTTGAGTGGGTGCCTCTACTCTACCCCTTGTCTGCTCCACTGCATGTGATTGCTCCACAACCTCTTGAAGCTCATCATGAGGCTCCTCCTTTGGATCTAGAAGCTCCTTCTTTGGTGGGATACTCAGCTCTCATTCTAGAGAGAATCTCATAGCCTTATCCTAATTAAACTTGACATCTCTCCTCACCATTGTCATCCTCAGTGAAGGAAAATACACTTGGTAATTTCTACAAAAACTCACAACTCTATTGTAGGCTCAAATTTCTTCCTCAAATCCATGGAGACATGAAAATAAACTAAAGCTCCAAAAATTATGAAATAAGACACATCAAGCTTTCTCCTAAATAAAGCTTCCTTCGGTGTGATCATACCAAGTATTTTATGAGGACTTTGGTTTTGCAAATAGACTATAGTGTTGCATGCTTTCTCCCATAGATGTAATGCCCTTGGTCATGCAACATGGCCCTTGTTGCTCCCACTATGCTTCTATTCTTCCTTTCAACTACCCCATTTTGCTTTGGGTTACGGGGTGTTATCAGTTCTCTTCAGATACCTTATTTGACATAGAAATATTTGAATGAATACAAAACAAATTCACCTCCATTGTTGCTCCTGAGAGCCTTCACCTTCTTCCCGGTCTCCTTCTCAACCAATGCTTTGAATTCAACAAATTTTGAGAAAACAACATCCTTCTTCTGCATGAAGAAGATCCAACATTTTCTAGGGAAATCATCAATACAAATAACATATTACTTATGTTTTGTTGTGGAGGTTGTAGAAAAGGGTCCACAAACATCAAAGTGGACTTGATCCAAGATTGCATCTTCTCTACTATCTCAGCCATGGAAAGTAGATTTGACATATTTCCCTAATGTGCAGCCCTTGCAGACATCCTGCTAGTCAAGGGAGTCTTTAGGGAGATCGGTGGTAATTTTTTGCATGATTTTTAAGGCACCATGATGTAGATGACCCAATATCCTATGTCAGAGCTCTCCAACATCTCGAATCTGCAAATTTTCAATGTACTACTCAATGCAGTGCAATCTCCCACCTCAAGTTTATATAGGTTCTTCACGTGAACCCCAATCTGCTTCACTTTCCTGGTATCCATGTGTCTCATAAAAGATTTCCCTTGATGGAAAATAACATCATAACCTCTATCCTCTAATACTGTTATAGAGATCAGGTTCTTCTTCAACCCAGGTACAAACATAACATCTTTGAGGCGAAGAGGAGAGGCTTTCTCCCTATCAAAGGTGACAATACCAATTCCTGTAGCATTTTACCTCCCATCATTCCCCATTTTGATATGCATATGGAGATCCTTGTCCTTCAAGTTATTGAAAAACTCCTTGTACCCTGTCATATGGAATGAGGCACCAGAATCAAGGTACCACACACTTCCCATAACAGGGTTGGCCATGCATGCTATTAGGGTCAAGTCTAATTCGAATTATGAAGCCAGTGCTTCACCTACTAGTCCTCCTAAAGGGTTCTTGATAGAATTTTTGTGTATACATTTTGTTGTATAATTCTTGTGTTCATGCCAGTGGAAGCATTTTGTCTTGCTCAAGTCTTTCTTCTTGCCATTACTTTGGTTGGATTCAGGTTTTCTTTGGGTATTCTTCCCTTTTCCCTTCTTCCCCTTCCCAACCAAGGAAAAGTTCTCTTCATCCTCAGATTTGGATGATGTTCCATCTCTGTTATTGCTCCTGAACTCTTCTTGAACCAAATCAGACCACAACCTTTCCCAATTCAATGATTTTTTTGTAGAAATTGAATAGAAATTGCAACTGCTTAAGATTTCAATCTGAAAAACAAGAGATACAATTCTACACTACTAATATGTGGAATGCAAACCACAATTTAGAACAACATGCATAGACATGAAATAAGCAAAACAAAAAATACACAGTGATTTCTAGGGGAACCCAACTCGAAAAACCCCTCAAGCCTCTTTGCATTTAATCATTTGAATAGAGAAACTATTACAATTGCTAGCTCTAGCTCTGAGCTCAACTTGCAAAAGAATATAATCTCTGCGCAATGAGAAACTTTGGCCAACTGATGGAGGAGCATATGGACTTAGCTAGCAATGTGAAGGTTTGTTCACATGTTGTGGCTAAATGAGTGAATTTCACTGACCTGAGTGGTCAAAAGTCAGTTTGGTCGAGAGGGTTGGATCTCTTGAAAATGATGTGTAATTCATTATTGTAATAGTTGGGAAATTGCCTTATTTTAGACTAAGGGATAAAGTTGTTAGCATAGGTGTGTAATGGAGCTTGAAAATAGCGATTTGACTGCTAGATTAATTAAAAATAGAGATCGAGTTGTTCAGATAGTTAGAATAGGATTTGATTCATAAAAAGAAGAAAATCTAATGAAGAAGGATTAGCTGAGATGATTGAGGATTGAGCGAGAGGCGAGAGTTGAGTGAGAGAGAGGGTTTTGAGATTGAAACAGAGGTCTGTTAATTTGCTGTAATTGAGTTGAGAGGGCCAAGGCTCTGTAATTATTATTGTATTGAAGGAATTTGATTTAGTGTGCATCTGTGTGTTAATTTTGGTTAAAACTCTCATTTACTTCTGTGGATCTGCGTTCTGAAGCGCATTTGGGTATTTCCCTGCTTTCGCACTTTAATTGTTAATCTCAGTGTTATGTGTTAATTGCGGTCATTAGTGTTAATGGAGGGGGTATAAAAGCATAGAAAGGTTTGATCAGGATTGAAGGCCCGTACTCCATCCTAACCATTGATCTAAAGTTCAACTGCTTACGTCATAGTCAATGGTGGGGTTAGGCCTGGTTTTAACCTGTGCGTTAGTCGAAGAACCACTAGCTGAAGGATTTGATGAACTCTATTATCCAAGGGATATCAGGGTTTAAAGTGATCGAAGTTTAAGTCTAAACCCGGACTCGAACCCTTATTGATCAAGGATTATAAATCATATCGGCTCTGTGAGGCGGGTAAGTGTATCGCAAGTTCCCTGTGCAATATTGCTATCAACCGTTGGGTGAATGACTGATTGCTGACTGTTGGATTATATCACATCGCATCATTCAGTAGTGAATGAACCTTAGCCGAGAGAAATTGTGATTTGCGATGTCACTACCGACCGTTAGATTTGGGTAGAGGAAATCAATGGTGTAGAGTGAAGTGTTGTTCAAAAGAGAAAGTCAACGTGGGACAATTGTTGTTCAGTTGTTGTTCAATTTCTATTCAGTTGTTGTTCAATTGTTGTTCAGTTGCTGTTCAATTGGCCTTTTGCGTCATTTTTGGTATCAGAGCACAGAGATTGAGTTTGACTGCAGTAAACATGTCGCCAAGGAGAGGAGCTGGCATAGGTCGAGGAAGACCTGAAGAAAATGCAATTCTACTGGAGGAGATCCAAAGTCTTCGTACAAGGATGGACACAATGGAGACTGTGTAGAGGAGAGCACCTGATGAAGGAGTTGAAAGTGTTGCAGAAGAATCTTTCGAGGAAGAAGAAGAGGACGAAAATGAAACTACTAAAGTTATCAAGATGTTGGCTAAAGTAGGTGGAAAACCAAAGGCGGAAATTCCTATGTATGAAGGGAGTCTCAATGTAGAAGAGCTAATGGATTGGATCAGTTCATTGGACAAATATTTTGACTATGAAGAGGTTGATGACAAAAATAAGGTGAAATTTGCAGTTACCAGATTGAAGGGTCATGCAACTATTTGGTGGGATGAACTACAAACATCCAGAATGAGAAAAAGAAAGTCCAAGATCAAGCAATGGGATAAAATGGTGAGTAAAATGAAAGCTAAATTTATGCCAAAAGATTATCAGTTAAATTTTTTTAAACACTTATAGAATTTAAGGCAAAAAGGAATGTCTGTTAAAGAATACACAAAAGAGCTTTATAGATTGAGTATTAGAGCAGGACATGCAGAGGATGATATGGAGAAGGTAACCAGATATATCAATGGATTAAGATATGACATATAGGATGAGATCAACTTCCTGAGTCTGAAGACCATTGAAGGCACCTATCAAGCAGGTTTGAAGGCAAAGGAGAAGATGTTGAGAAAACAAAATCAGAGGAATAGAGGGAAAAGTTCAGTGAGACGTAGAGGAACTACCAGACCAAGGGTTCAACAACATCAACATGAAGCAGGAAGTTCAAGTAGAAGACCACCACAGAGAGGAGATTTTAATAGAGGAAGATTTGCAACCAGAGGAAGAGGCCGAGGAAGAGATATTCGGTATTACACGCGTGGAGAATGGGGACATGTATCATGGGACTGTCCTCATAATAGAACAACAAGTCAGAGGAATGAAAATGTGGCTGAGGCAAAGCAAGAAACACCTCAAATTATAGAAAAGGAAGAATCCCCTAAAGTAGGAGAATCCCTGTTGTTGAAAAGGGCATTGCTTAAGACATAGAAAGAGACTGAAGAACCAGCGCAGAGGAAGAGTATATTCAGAACTACGTGCAAACCCAAAGGTAAATGTTGTAAAGTGATAATTGACGGTGGAAGTACTGATAACCTTGTTTCTACAGAGATGGTAGACAAGCTAGGATTAATGAAGACAATACACCCTACTCCTTACAAAGTGTCATGGTTGCAGAAAAGACATCAGATTATTGTGACATAACAATGCAAGGTAGAGATACATATTGGTACGCATATAGACGTGATATTATGTGATGTAATGCCAATGGATGTATGCCATGTATTGCTAGGAAGACTGTGGCAGTTTGATCGGAAAGCTATTCATGATGGAAGGAAAAATACTTATACCCTGGAGAAGAATAGAAATAAACATACACTGCTGCCATTGAAGGATGACGCTAACAAAGGAGCACCTAGAAACAATGTTATGCTGATGAGTGGAAAGGAGTTTTTGCAAGAGGTAGGAAAAGGTGAAGAAATGCATTTTGCTGTTGTAGGGAGACCTGAGGTAATTTTAACCTCCACAAACTTAGATGATTTACCTGAAGAAATCAAAGCTTTGTTAAATGATTTTACTGATATTATTGTGGATGAGTTGCCAAATGCATTGCCACCAATAAGGAGTATTAGTCATCATATTGATCTAATACCAAGAGCAAGTTTGCCAAACAAAGCAGCGTACAGATTAACTCCTCAAGAGAATGCAGAAATTGGAAGACAAGTGCAAGAACTGATGGATAAGGGACTAATCAGAGAGAGTCTTAGTCCATGTGCTGTGCCAACAATACTCAGTCCAAATAAGAGAGGTGAATGGTGTATGTGTACAGATTCCAGAGCCATAAACAAGATCACTATTAGGTATAGATTTCCTTTGCCACGCATGGATGATTTGATGGATTGTTTGAGTGGGTCAAAGTATTTTACTAAAATAGATCTCAAGAGTGGATATCATCAAATAAGAATTAGAGAAGGATATGAATGGAAGATTGCATTTAAAACAAACAATGGGTTGTATGAGTGGTTAGTGATGCCTTTTGGACTCACTAATGTACCTAGAACGTTCATGAGATTGATGAATGAAGTCTTGAAGGAATATGCAGGCAAGTTTGTTATTGTTTATCTTGATGATATTGTAGTTTTTAGTAGAAGTAAAGAAGAACATCTGGAGCATCTTAAATTGGTTTTAAGAACTCTCCAGGAAGAGAAACTACTGATAAATATGAAGAAATGTAGTTTCATGAAAGAAGAATTAATTTACTTAGGATTGTAGTTTCTAAAGAAGGATTCAAAATGGATCTAGAGAAATTCCAAGCAATTTGGAACTGGCCTATTCCAAGGAATATATTTGAGGTAAGAAGTTTTCATGGTCTTGCAAGTTTTTACAGGAAATTTATCAGAGGTTTTAGCCAGATTTGTGCATCAATTCTTGAAATAATCAAGGAGACTAATCAACCATTCAAGTGGACAGAAGCAACAAACATGAATTTTAAGTTGCTAAAGAGGAAAATCATAGAGAAACCAGTTTTAGCTTTACCTGATTTTGGAAAAGTATTCCAAGTTGAAACAGATGCTAGTGGAGTTGAAATTGGAGAAATTTTGAGTCAGGAACATAGACCAATAGCGTACTTCAGTGAGAAATTAAATGAAGCAAAGAAGAAGTATTCTTATCACAATAAAGAATTTTATGCTATTGTACAAGCCTTAAAAAAATGGAGACATTATTTGCTGCCAAAGGAGTTTATACTGTATTCTAACAATCATGCAGTACAGTTCATAAACAACCAGCCAAAATTGAACTAGAAACATGCCAAGTGGGTAGAGTTTTTGCAGATCTTTACTTTTGTGATAAAGCACACAAGTGGTAAGTTGAATAAAGTAACTGATGCTTTAAGCAGGGTAAATTTCATTGTGCAAGAATTAAAAGTTGGTGTTGTAGGATTTGAAGAAATGGTTGAAATGTATAAAGACGATGCAGATTTCAAAGATATTTACACAGCGGTACAAAGTCCAATAGTTCATAACTGAAGTCAGTGGTTGGATTATCTTATCTAAGGAGGTTTATTGTTTAAAGAAAACAAGTTGTGTATTCCCAAATGTTCTATGAGGGAAAACATAATAAAGGAGAAACATAGTGGAGGATTATCTGGTGACTTTGGACAAGACAAAACCTTTGCTCAGGTAAATTCTTTTTAATATTGGCCAAAGATGTTGACTGATGTTAAGAGATTTGTTGAGGAGAAGTGCAGGATATGTCAACACACTAAAGGGAGAAGCCAGAATACAAGATTGTACCAGCCATTGCTAATACCAGAGCGACCATGGGATGCAGTTAGCATGGATTTTGTTTTGCGGTTACCTAAAACTCAAAGGGGGAATGATTCCTTTTATGTTGTGGTAGATAGATTTTCCAAGATGGCACATTTCATTGCATCTAAAAAGACTAGTGATGCAACACATATTTCTAATCTATTTTTTTAGAAATTGTAAGGCTATATGGATTGCCTGTAAGTATTGTGTCTGATAGAGATACAAAGTTTGTAGGACATTTATGGAGAACTCTTTGGGAGAAACTAGGAGCTAACCTCAGTTTCAGTTCAACATACCATCCTCAAACAGATGGACAGACCGAAGTAGTAAACAGAAGCTTGGGGAACATATTGAGAAATTTAGTGTATCAAAATCCTAAGCAGTGGGATTTAGCACTAGCTCAAGTTGAGTTTGCTTATAATGACACTCCAAACCGAAGTACTGGAATGAGTCCATTTCAGATTGTTTTTGGGATGAATCCAAGAGGTGTGTATGAACTCAGAAAGTTGGGTAAACAGGAGACAAGAAGTGTAAAATCTGAAGAGTTTGCAAAGTAGATGCAAAGACTACAAGAAGATGTTAAAGGTAGATTGCAGGAAAGCAGTGGCAAATACAAATAGAGAGTAGATATGAAAAGAAGAGAGAAAGAATTCCAAGTGGGAGATTTAGTAATGGTGTATTTGAGAAAAGAAATATTTCCTGCTAAGACTTACAATAAACTGAAAATGAAAAAGATAGGACCATGTGGAATTGTAAGAAAGTTTTCAACTAATGCTTATGAAATTGAATTGCCAGAAGGGATTGGAATATCACCTATCTTTAATGTTGCATATTTGTATCCATACAAAGAGATAGAGACAGAGCTACGGGAGGAAACTACAGAAGAAGAAGTTCAAACTTTGAATTGGGAAGAACAAATGCCAAAGACAACTAAGAAAGAGGTGGGAGCTGTTTTGGAGAAAAGAGTATCCAAAAGAACCAGAGGATAGGTTTATTATCAATATCTAGTCAAATGGAAAGGAAAACCAGTGGAGGATGCTAGTTGTTTGACAACAACAGAGTTGCAAAAGTATGGAGTAAACCCTGAAAGTCTAAGGGATGATTCTTTTCTTCTCTGGGAGTCTGATGCAGGAAAATTTGAACCTAGCCAACAATGTGAAGGTTTGTTCACATGTTGTGGCTAATATGAGTGAATTTCACTAACCTGAGTGGTCAAAAGTTAGTTTGGTCGAGAGGGTTGGATCTCTCGAAAATGATGTGTAATTCATTATTGTAATAGTTAGGAAATTGTCTTATTTTAGACTAAGGGATAAAGTTGTTAGCATAGGTGTGTAATGGAGCTTGAAAATAGTGATTTGAATGTTAGATTAATTAAAAATAGAGATCGACTTGTTCGCACAGTTAGAATAGGATTTGATTCATAAAAATAAGAAAATGTAATGAAGAAGGATTAACTGAGATGATTGAGGATTGAGCGAGAGGCGAGAGTTGAGTGAGAGAGAGGGTTTTAAGATTGAAACAGAGGTTTGTTAATTTGCTATAATTGAGCCGAGAGGGCCAAGACTCTGTAATTATTATTGTATTGAAGGAATTTGATTTAGTGTGCATCCGTGTGTTAATTTTGGTTAAAACTCTCATTTACTTATGTGGATCTGCGTTCTGAAGCACATCCGGGTATTTCCCTATTTTCACACTTTAATTGTCAATCTCAGTGTTATGTGTTAATTGCGGTCATTAGTGTTGATGGAGGGGGTCGAAAAGCACGAAAATCTTTGATCGGGATTGAAGGTCCGTACTCCATCCTAACCATTGATCTAAAGTTCAACATCTTACATCATAGTCAACGATGGGGTTAGGCTTGGTTTTAACCCGTTCATTAGTCGAAGAACTGCTAGCCAAAGGATTTGATGAATTCTGTTATCCAAGGGATATCGGCGTTTAAAGTGATCGGAGTTTAAGTCTAAACCCAGACCCGAACCCTTATAGATCAAGGATTATAAATCATATCAGCTTTGTGAGGCGGGTAAGTGTATCGCAAGTTACCTATGCGATATCGCTATCAACTGTTGGATGACTTACTGATTGCTGACTGTTGGATTATATTGCATCGCATCATTCAGTAGTAAATGAACCTTGGCCGAGTGAAATTGCGATTTGCGATGTCACTACTGACCGTTAGATCTGGAGAGAGGAAATCAACGGTGTAGAGTGAGTTGTTCAAAAGGGAAAGTCAACATGGGACAGTTGTTGTTCAATTGTTGTTCAGTTGTTGTTCAATTGCTGTTTAGTTGCTGTTCAATTGCTATTTAGTTGTTGTTAAATTGTTGTTCAGTTGTTGTTTAATTTGCCTCCTGCGTCACCAACACTTAGCCAATTATTTTCTCACCGATCCTCCTATTTCCTTGCATAAATCTTGAGGAAATTATCCCCTAAAATATAGGAATTTCCTCCAAATTGATTGCGTGATTACCAAGGGTGGATCATTTGACCTCATGCAACACTTGTACACTCAACCTAGTTTACAACTGTTGTTACACTGCCTTTTCATCTCCACTTCAGTTGAGGAACTCAAATTCCTTTCCTGCACTAGCTATTTTGGGTTGATTGATTAGTTAATTGACATATCTTTGAGTTAAACTATTGTCCCACTGCACAACTGACCTTCAACTGACTCTATCAATAATTAGAGGTCAGTTAACTAAATAAAGTTGAAACTAATTGAACTAGATTACTAAAATTTAGCAATCACACATGCATAAATGAACTCAAAGTCCTCCAACTCAAATTTACTGAGCTAACTGAGTGATAAGATCCATGTCACATTAGTTAACTCCCTCCAGGTTGTCTTGCTAATGTGGAAATTTGATCTACTCAATTTAACTAAGGCTAAAGTCAAATTGATCTTTTCTTTCTACATTTTTCAGCACTCCCTCTTAGCAAGAAATGGATTTTTCACCACTCCTATCCTGCACCTATGGAATTCAAATTTACCTCTTGAAAATTCCTTTGTCAAGATGTCAGCATCTTTCTCCTTAGTTGGAATGTACTATAGAAACATAATTCTCCTTCACACACAATCCCCCAAATGATGATGCTAGATATCAATGTGCTTGGTCATGTCATGAAATACCGAATTCTCAGAGAACTTAATGCAACTCTGATTATCACAATATATCACTGTCAGATCCATCTTCTGACTGAAAAGTCCCACAAGTATTTTCCTTATCCATATGGCCTCACATGCTACTTGACTTGCAACAATGTATTCAATCTCTACTCAGTTGAGCACCACAAATCTTTTCTTCCTGTTGTAAGAGGAAATAGCTGCAGACCCAAGACTAAATATATCACCCTAATTAATTTTCATATATGATGGACTCCCTTCCCAATCTACATCGGTGAAGCCTTGGAGCTTCACTCCCTCTATCCTCCTGTACCATAATCCATTCTCGGTTGTGCCTTTGAGGTAATGTAACACATGATTTGTTTCCTTCCAATACAACTTGGTAGGCTTCACTATAGCTTGACTTAGCTAGTTTAATGCATAGCACATGTTAGGTATTTTGTTCACAAGATACATCAAAGACCCCAAAATATGCCTGTAAATAGTAGCATCAACCTCTTCACCTGAAGTGACATTCTCCTTCCTCGAGTTTGTAGCTAGAGGTGTGTCTATGGGTTTACAATTCTTCATGAGAAATCTCTGAATTATTTCAAAGACATATTTCCCCTGAGACACAAAAAATTCACCATCACCTTGCCATACTTCCAGCCCGAGGAAGTAATACATGAGGCTCATGTCTTTCATCTCAAATTCCCTTGCAAGATCCTCTTTGCAAGAGTGGATAACTTCTCATAACCTTTCAATATTAAATCACCAACATAAAAAACAAGAATAAGAAACTTACCATCTACCACAATGTGATAGAGGTTCACAATTGCTTCACTTTTGGTGAAGCCCAATCCACTGAGATAACTGTTGATCTGAGTGTACCATGCTCGGAGCGCTTGTTTGAGACCATACAATTCTCTCTTGAGTCTGCACACATGTGACTCCCAATCATATGCCTCAAATCCTTTTAGCTTCTCTATGTAAATTTCCTCCTAACCAACACTATTGAGAAAGATGGTCTTCACATCTAGCTGGTGGATTTTCGACCCCATCTTCACAACCAATGCTAGAATGGATTTGATTGATGAATATCTTGCAACTAGTACAAAATTTTCCTCACAGTCCACTCCCTCTATCTGAGAGAATTCTTTGGCCACAAATCTGGCCTTGTACTTCTTGATGCTCTTGTCGCCTTCATGTTTCACTTTGTAGAACCATCTCAAACCAACCACTAATTTCCCTTATGGTCTTGGCACCACCTCCCATACACTATTCTTCATTATTGATTCATATTCTTCCACCATGGCATCAACACAAACAGGTTGAAAAATTGCTTCCTCAAATGAAGAAGGCTATATCTCAATGAACTCAGTCATGAGAGCCACATAACCAATGTACCTATTAGGTGACCTCCTTTTCCTGCACTGTGATGTGGGGTCTCCCATAGTCTCCCCTACATCTTGCAACAATATATCAGCTTCTCTGGTTCTCTTTCTCCCCTCTTTGGAATATTTTGGTAAGTGGGTGCCTCCACTTTGCATCCTACATGTGGGTGCTCCACAACCTCTTGAAGCTAGTCTAGAGGATCCTCCTTTGGAGCTAGAATCTCTTGCTCTGGTGGGATACTCAAATCTCATTCCAGATAGCATCTCATAGCCTTCTCCTCATCGAACTTGACATTGCTCCTCATGATCCTAGATCTGATCTTTTGTTGAAATGTGATTTATTATCTTTTAAAAAGTGTTAATGCATGAATTTTTAAAACACCATTTAAATTGCTTCAAAAACTTGAAATTTAGAATAAGAACTTGAAAATGGAAATAGCAGCAATTCAGAGAATATAACAACAAGATCATGAACACAACAACACCAAAAGTTTGTTAACAGAGTTCGGCTATCTTCAAGCCTACATCTTCGGGCCCTGGTCTCCAAAGGGGAGGACTTTATATTAAAAAATTCAAAACCATAAACACATAAAAATAATTTCTTCAGATACAATCCTGAATAATCCTGCTACAATTTTCTTTGTCTCGGGATCCTGTAGCAACTCTTGGTTCTGAAAAAGGCTTCCTGGATCTCCCAAAAAGTGCCTTCAAAGTTCTCAGCTTCGCTGCCTGTACATGCTCAAAAACTTCTATGCTGCCTACAATCTCAACTAAAATGCCAAGCTTCCTTGTCCTCTCTTGACATAACATTACAAATATATAATGTTTTGGCTAAAACCATAATGGAGAACATAGGAAAATAGTTTTAATACATGGTGCATAGGTTATTAATATGATATAACCATATAACATATATGGTTATATTGTTACAACATCTGTGTTATATTTAACACATTATTTTAAACGAAAGTTTAACATAACCCTTTGGCACAATTAGAATATGCAACATGGCATATGGCTAAAACCTTGGTGTATCGGTGGCATTAACATAACATATACCCCGCGGATAGACATAACCAATGTTTAAACATTGGACCGTAGGCATATAGGATATATCATATGGTTCTACGATGGTATCACATTGAAATCTGTGGCATACAACCGCCGGTATACAACCCATGGCATATAGTTTCCAAACTCCAGTGGTGATGGCATAACCCTGCGAGGTATGTCGAATATAGAATGGTTGTAGCCCACCGATGTGGTGACTCCGCAAAGTTTGTAAATGTTGATAAACTTAAACATTGGTTTTGGCGGGGCCGCTAGATGTGGCGGGCTCCGCAAACCCTACCCCCATTGCCATTTTAACTTAAATAAAATATTTGTGTTATGTATTAATAAAGTAAAGCCATGGCCCATTGTTAAAGTTTTGTAATACGAATGTTGTGGTCACGGGTTTGAGCCTGACCTTGCCAATTCAACCTCTGACTTGTGTGTTGACTTTGACCATCTCTACGTTGAATTTGACCACCACGTGTCATGATGTGAGATTTCCAATTGGCCTGCAAGGCCCATTTTTTTCCCTGTTTGCCATAAAATTTGGAGTGTGTTTTTTCATTCATACGGAGGCCAATTTCAAAACTAAACATACCACCAGAATCAACGTGACAAGCACTTCAACTTGGCGGTGGTTTTACGAGCATCTGAGACTGTAAAATTATGAGCATTTCAAAGATCCTTGATCATCCATTGACCAATTTTGGATCATTTTCTCCCCGCTGAGACCTTTTGGACCACCAAAAGGCTTAAATTCCATAAAACAAATGTGGGTAACATTTTCCCACTTGGCCAGTATCCATCCACCCTATTATGAATCTGTACACTTTACTCATCTATAAAATTGTCAGTAAAACACACAAACTGCAAAGTATATCGAGTCCTTTTTCACCCACATCTACATTCATATTTGCTGCTAATATCCAAGCACCACTAAACAATAATAAAACCATTAACAACATTGAAAGTATTGATATAGATGAAACGATAGCTTGCTTTTTCTTCATAGCTGAAAAAAAACTCAACTTTTCATGCTGCAACTTTTGTCGATGTACAATTTTGGATTCCTTAAGCATGTCTCTCTGTTTGTGATTAACTTTAATGATCTCATGCTTATGTACTTTAGGTTGTACAACAACATTTTTACTTACATAAGCTTCTTTTTTTAACTGTTTCACTGTGAAAAGAGATTTACTGCTTTTATGGGGTGAGAATGTACAATATATTCAATTCCTTTTTCGAACAAGTGATATTGATTACTGATCATACAAATATGGGCTACCCAAGACCATTCCACATGTATCTAGTTTTACCACATCACACATCACCTTATCCTTAATTTGAGAAGTTATCGCAAATGGTAACATACACTGCTTGGTCACTCGCAATTTATGGTTTTTTCTCATTGGCAAATTAAAGTATAAGGTTTATGGTGCTTTATGGTTTTCAATCCCAATTTCTTTGTTAGGTAAACTTGACTCAAGATAGAGTCAAAGTTGACCAGTTTAAATAGTGATGGTTTTGGGGCACATGGTATTGTACACCCATAGTATTCTGCCCGTGTTATTATATGTAATGGAGCTTATAAAAGGCTAGAAGGACTTCATTGTAATGTAAGACCTGGAGGTGAGCGGTGAAGGCTCACTTGGTCGAATTAGCTAGGGTTTTGGCCAATGCTAACTTGATTGAGGATAGAGTCAAAGTTGACCAGGGTTTTGGCCAATGCTAATGAGATCTTATTAGGTTGGGTTTTTCCTCGGATTTGGGGTTTTCCCAGATAAACATTTGTGTTTATGTGTTTATGGTTGTTGCTGGTTATTTTTAAATTTATTCCTCTCAGTAATTATTTATGTTATGTAGTAAATTTCTTAACAACTGGTATCAGAGCCAGATATTGGCTTCAAAGGGATTCTTTGATGCCAGGGGTTTATAGTGCCTGATGAGATCAATGTAGCCTTTTTATAGATCTGTGTCTGGAAAATAATGTTGGAACAATCGTACGCAGAAGAACCTTGAGGAGAATGTGCGGAAGATAGTGCCGTAACTGCTAGGGATCGCAGTGCATTTGGAATATTTACCGGTTTGGAACATGCTGACGAATTGTTCGGGATTCATGCGGCTACTTAAAGAAGGTCAACAGAAGAAAATTATTCATGCGGCTTCGAAAATTGTTCGTTTTCTGCTATGTGAGGCCAGCGGTGCTGGAATCTACAAGGTTCTCGACGGGCTCACAGCTGGAGCGGTTTGATAGAAGTTTTTGAGCAAATCAAATTGAGAGAGGATGGATCAGAATCGCAGTAGCAATAAACAAAAAAAATAAAAATTAATGAAGTCAAAATTATTGCATGTAAATGGGCATACTACTGTAAGACCTGGTAAGGCATGAGTACCCCTCGGTGATCACCAGTAAAGTCTGGGTTAGACCTAGGTGATAGGGGGGATGTCGGGTTAACAATACCCCGGGTAAAAGCTCTGAGGGGGGTAAGAACTAGAGTGAGCGGGATTGTCTCACTTAGTAGGTTTGGCTGGAGTTAGTCAAGGAACCCCAAGTCAAGTTTAAGGGGGGAATTGTTAGGTAAACTTGACTCAGGATAGAGTCAAAGTTAACTAGGTTAAACAATGATGGTTTTGGGGCACATGGTATTGTGCACCCATAGTATTTTGCCCGTGGTATTATATGTAATGGAGCTTATAAAAGGCTGGAAGGACTTCATTGTGATGTATGACTTGGAGGTGAGCGGTGAAGGCTCACTTGGTTGAATTGGCCAGGGTTTTGGCCAATGCTAACTTGACTCAGGATAGAGTCAAAGTTGACAAGGTTAAACAGTGATGGTTTTGGGGCACATGGTATTGTGCACCCATAGTATTCTGCCTATGGTATTATATGTAATGGAGCTTATAAAAGGCTCGAAGGACTTCATTGTAATGTAAGACCTAGAGGTGAGCGGTGAAGGCTCACTTGGTCGAATTGGCCTGGGTTTTGGCTAATGCTAATGAAATCTTATTAGGTTGGGTTTTTCCCCGGATTTTGGGTTTTCCCGGATAAACATTTGTGTTTATGTGTTTATGTGTTTATGGTTGTTGCTGGTTATTTTTTATATTTATTCCTCTCAGTAATTATTTATGTTATGTAGTAAATTTCTTAACATTCTTAACCACTTTTTCTGAAATTAGGTTAGCTTGAGATACACTATCTAGTAATGTGTCGATCTTTGTATGTTTCATAACAACCCTTATATGAAATAAATTGCTTATGGAACTATTATAATCATTACCTTCATCAAATTTACCAGTCGTCACCAATGATGCGATTTGCGTCTCGTTGCCTAAATTTGACCCCAAGTCCATCAGTTTCACTGTTGGTGCAACCTTTTGCTTCCCTTTTCTGATCCACTTTGGTTTCATTTCAGGATGAAATTGCCAACAATGGTCTTCGTCATGACCCTCTTTCTTGCAATGTTTACAAGAGAGATTTTCAACCTCCATCTTAGTGCAGTTTTCTTTCTTCACTTTTCCTTTTCCCTTGCTCTCCTTTCTGGCTATCAATTCTGATGATACCCCAACTCCTAATTTACATGCTTCAATGTAAGTTTCTTGTACTTCCTCTTCATCCAGGTTAGTAGGATTGAACATAAAAACAATATTACAAATATACTCAGGAAATCCTCCTATGTATTTCATTAGAGTTTCTTGAGTATATAAAGGAATATCTAGCATTAAGGCCTTCTTACAAAATTCATCTGTATATTCCTGCACTGAATGACCTTTCCTAACTTTTAGTCCTTGCCATTCTATTAAAGCTTTTTCCTTATATCCCAATGGATAAAATTTCTTTCTAAGTGCAGTAATAAAATCAGACCATGATGGAAAAATATTACCGATAAGCTGTGTACCTTTCTGTAACTTAATTTACCATTAGATCAATGTTGTGCCTTCTAAACGAAGTGATGCTAGCCTAATTTTGATTTCATCTTCAGTGATCTGTTGCACACTGCAATAAACCTCCATTTGCCTGACCCAATTGTCAAGATTCTCAGCATCAACTTCTCCATTGTACATGGGCAACTCAAACTTAACATCGAAATTCAACAACGGTTTTGAAGTTTTAGATGGGGTCAAGAGAGAAGTAATAGGGTCTTTTTGATCACTTTCATCTTCTTTTCCAGATTGTGATGGCTATCCCTCTTCATCTTTAGGTTTTTCGTCTTCATCTTTTGCTTTCTTAAACTCTTCATACATTTATTTGACCATGGTTTGGAAGGTCATGAAAGCATCCACAAAGACTACATCAGATCCAAAAGGTGATCACTGCTTCCGTCTTCAACCATCTCTTCTCCTTGAGTTGTCCTTCTTGTCGAGCCAACTTTTGGATCTCCTTCAACAAGTTCTCCTTCACCAAGCTCTGATTTTCTCTTGGTGATCATGCACACTTACAAATCACAATTATCAATTAGGCTTTGATACCAAATGATCCAAGATTTGATATTTTATGGAAATGTGATTTATTATATTTTAAAAAGTGTTAATGCATGATTTTTTAAAAGACCATTTAAATTGCTTCAAAAAAATGTAATTTAGAATAAGAACTTGAAAATGGAAATAGCAGCAATTCAGAGAATACAAAAACAATCTCGTGAACACAATGACACCAAAAGTTTGTTAACGGAGTTTGGTTATATTAAATCCTACATCTCCGGGCCCTGGTCTCTAGTGGGGAGGACTTTATATTAGAAAATTCCAAAACCATAAATACATAAAAGTAAATTGCTTCAGATACAATCCTGAACAATCCTGCTGCAATCTGCTATATCTCAGGATCCTGTAGCAACTCTCAGTTCTGAAAAATGCTTCCCAGATCTCACAAAAAGTTCCTTCAAAGTTCTCAACTTCACTACCTATACATGCTCAAAACTTCTTTGCTGCCTACAATCTCAACTCTTCAAAATGGCAAGCTTATTTTTCCTCTCTTGACATAACATTACAAATATATAATGTTTAGGCTAAAACCATAATGGAAAACATAATAAAATGGTTTTAATACGTGGCACATAGGTTATTAATATGTTATAACCATATATCATATATGGTTATATTGTTACAAAACCTGTGCTATATTTAACACATTATTTTAAACCAGAGTTTAACATAACCCTTTGGCGCAATCAGAATATGAAACATGGCATATGGCTAAAACGTTGGTGTATCGGTGGCATTAACATAACATATACCCCGTGGATAGACATAACCAATGTTTAAACATTGGATTGTAGGCATATAGTATATATCATATGGTTTGACGATGGTATCACATTGAAACTCATGTCATACATTTGGTGGTATACAACCCATGGCATACTAACCCGTGGCATACAGTTTCCAAACTTCGGCGGTGATGGCATAACCCCGTGAGGTATGTCGAATATAGAATATGGATACAACACACTAATGTGGTGACTCCACCAAGTATGTAAACGTTGATAAACTTAAATGTTGGGTTTGGCGAGGCCACCGGATGTGGCGGGCACCACCAACCCTATCCCCATTGCCATTTAAAATAAAACTTAACTACAATATTTGCACTATGTATTAATAAAGTAAGGCCATGGCCCATTGGTAAAGTTTTGTAATAAGACTGTTGTGGTCACGGGTTCGAGTCCAACCTTGCCAATTCAACCTCTGACCTGTGCATTGACTTTGACTGCCTCTGCGTTGACTTTGACCTCCACGTGTCATGATATGAGGTTGCCACTTGGCCTGTAAGGCCCATATTTTTACCTATTTTCCATAAACTTCAGAGCATGTTTTCTAATTCATATGGAGGTCAATTTCGAAACCGAACATACCATCGGAATCAACGCGATGAGCTCTTCAACTTGGCATTGGTTTTGTGACCATCCGAGACTGTAAAATTATGAGCATTTCAAAGATCCTTGATCATCCATTGATCAATTTCAGATCATTTCCTCCCAATTGAGACCTTTTGGACCACTAAAAGGCTTAAATTCCATAAAACAAATGTGGGTACCATTTTCCCACTTGGTTGGTATCTGTCCACCCTGTTTTGAATGTGTACACTTTACTCATCATTACAATCGTCAGTAAAAAACACAAACTGCAAACTATATCTAGTCCTTTTTCACCCACATCTACATTCATATTTGCTGCTAATATCCAAGCACCACTAAATAGTAACAAACCCATTAACAACATTGAAAGTATTGACATAGATGAAACCATGCCCTGCTTTTTATTCACAGTTGAAACAAAAATATACTTATCATGCTGCAACTCTTGTCAATGTGCAATTTTGGATTCCTTAAGCATGTCTCTCTGTTTGTGATTGAATTTAATGATCTCATGCTTAGTACTTTAAGTTGTACAACAAATATTTTACTGGCATAAGCTGCTTGTTTTAACTGTTTCATTGTGAAAAGAGATTTATTTGCTTTTATGGGGTGAGAATGTACAATATATTCAATTCCTTTTTTGAAAAAGTGATATTGATTATGTTCCCTGAAAAATATCACTTTCTGATCATACAAATATGGGATACCCAAGACCATCCCACATGTATCTAGTTTTACCACATCACATATCACCTTATCCTTAAATTGAGAAGTTATTTCAAATGCTAACATACATTGCTTAGTCACTTGCAATTTATGGTTTTTTCTCATCCAAATTAAAGTATAATGTTTATGATGCTTTATGGTTTTCAATCCCAATTGCTTAACCACTTTTTCTGAAATTAGGTTAGCTTGAGATCCACTATCTAGTAATGTGTCGATCTTTGTATGTTTCATAACAACCCTTATATGAAATAACTTGCATCTGGAAATGTTAGAATCATTACCTTCATCATATTTACTGGTCATCAACAATGATGTGATTTGCATCTCGTCGTCTGAATTTGACCCTAAGTTAATCGGTTTCACTATTGCCGCAACCTTTTGCTTCCCTTTTCTGATCCACTTCGGTTTCATTTCAGGATGCAATTTCCAACAACGGCCTTTGTCGTGGCCCTATTTCTTGCAATGTTCACAAGAGAGATTTTCAGCCTCCATCTCAGTGTAGTTTTCTTTTTTCGCTTTTCCTTTTCCCTTGCTCTCCTTTCTGGCTGTCGATTATGATGACACCCCAACTACTAATTTACCTACTTCAATGTAAGTTGCTTATACTTCCACTTCATCCAGGTTAGTAGGACTGAACATAAATACAATATTACGAATATACTCAGGTAATCCTCCTATGTATTTCATTAGAATTTCTTGAGTACATAAAGGAATATCTAGCATCAATGTCTTCTTACGAAACTCATATGTATATTCATTCGCTGAATGACCTTTCCTAACTTTTATTCCTTGCCATTCTATTAAATATTTTTCCTTATATCCCAATGGATAGAATTGTTTTCTAAGTGTCAGTAATAAAATTAGACCATGAGGGAAAAATCTTACCGATAAGCTGAGTACCTTTCTGTAACTTACTTTGCCAGTAGATCAATGTTGTGCCTTCTAAATGAAAGTGATGCTAGCCTGATTTTGACTTCATCTTCAGTGATTCGTTGCATGCTACAGTAAACCTCCACTTGCCTGACCCACTTGTCAAGCTTCTCAGCATCAACTTCTCCATTGTACATGGGTAACTCGAACTTAACATCAAGCTTCAACAAACGGTTTCGAAGTTTCAAATGGAGTCAAGAGAGAAGTGATAGGTTCTTTTTTATCGCTTTCATCTTCTTCTCTAGATTGTGATGGTTGTCCCTCTTCATCTTTAGGTTTTGAATCTTCATCTTTTTCTTTCTTAAACTCTCGATACATTTCTTTGACCATGGCTTAGAAGGTCATGAAAGCATCCAAAAAGCCTGAATTAGATCCAAAAGGATGATCACTGCTTCCTTCTTCAACCATCTCTTCTCCTCGAGTTGTCCTTCTTCTCGAGCCAACTTCTAGATCTCCTTCAACAAGTTTTCCTTCACCAAGCTTTGCTTTTCTCCTGGTGATCATGCACACTTACGAATCACAACTATCAATTAGGCTCTGAAACCAAATGATCCCAGATTTGATCTTTTATGGAAATGTGATTTATTATCTTTTAAGAAGTGTTAATGCATGACTTTTTAAAACACCATTTAAATTGCTTCAAAAAATTGAAATTTAGAATACGAACTTGAAAATGGAAATAGCAGTGATTCTGAGAATATAATAACAATCTCATGAACATAATGACACCAGAAGTTTGTTAACGGAGTTCAGTTATTTTAAATCCTACATCTTCGGGCCTTGGTCTCCAACGGGGTGGCCTTTATATTAAAAACTTTAAAACCATAAATACATAAAAGTAAATTTCTTCAGATACAATCTTGAATAATCATGCTGCAATCTTCTCTATCTGAGGATCCTATAGCAACTCTCGGTTTTGAAAAAGTCTTCTCGGATCTCACAAAAAGTGCCTTCAAAGTTCTCAGCTTCGCTGCCTATAAATTCTCAAAAACTTCTATGTTGCCTACAATCTCAACATTTCAAAATCGCAAGCTTCTTTGTCCTCTCTTGACATAACATTACAAATATATAATGTTTAGGCTAAAACCATAATGATGAACATAATAAAATGGTTTTAATATGTGGTGCATAGGTTATTAATATGTTATAACCACATAACATATATGTTTATATTGTTATAACACCTGCTCTATATTTAACACATTATTTTAAACCAAAGTTTAACATAACCCTTTGGCGCAATCAGAATATGCAACATGGAATATGGTTCAAACCTTGGTGTATCCGTGGAATTAACATAACATATACCCCATAGATAGACATAACCAATGTTTAAACATTGGACCATAGGCATATAGGATATATCATATGGTTCAATGGTGGTATCACATTGAAACCTGTGGCATACAATACAACCCATGGCATACTAACTCGTGGCATACAGTTTCCAAACTCTGGTGGTGATGGCATAACCTCGCGAGGTATGTCGAATATAGAATATGGTTGTAGTGCGTCGATGTGGTGACTCCACCAAGTTTGTAAACGCTGATAAACTTAAACATTAGGTTTGACGGGGCCCCCAGATGTGGCAGGCTCCGCCAACCCTACCCCCCATTTCCATTTTAAATAAAATTTAAATACAATATTTGCGCTATGTATTAATAAAGTAAAGCCATGGCCCATTGGCAAAGTCTTATAATAAGACTTTTGTGGTCACAGGTTCGAGCCTGACCTTGCCAATTCAACCTCTGCCCTGTGCATTGACTTTGACCACCTCTGCGTTGACTTTGAATGCCATGTGTCATGATGTGAGGTTGTCACTTGGCCTGCAAGGCCCATTTTTTTACCTATTTTCCATAAACTTTGGAGTGCGTTTTCTCATCCATATGGAGGCCAATTTCGAAATCGAACATACTACCGAAATCAACGCGACGAGCTCTTCAACTTGGCACTGGTTTTATGAGCGTATGAGATTGTAAAATTCTTAGAATTTCAAAGATCCTTAATCATCCATTGATCAATTTTGGATCACCTCACAACTGTCATCCTTAATGAAGGCAAGTACACCCAGTAATTGTGTGTAGTTTCGGTGTATCCTACAATTTGTTGTAGACTCAAGTTTCTTCCTTGAATCCTTGGAGACATGCAATAAACTAAAGCTCCAAAAATTCTGAAATGAGACACATTAGGTTTTCTCCTAGAGAAAGCTTCCTTTGGTGTGATCATGGCAAGTATTTTATGAGGACTTTGGTTTTGCAAGTAGACTATTTTGTTGCATGCATTAGCCCATAGATGCAATGGAAACCCCTAATCATGCAACATGGCCCTTTCTTCTCCCACTATGATCTTCTTCTTCCTCTCATCCACCCCATTATGTTGTGGGCTATGGGTGTTATCAGTTCCCTTCAAGTACGCTCTTTCTTACATAAGTTCTCCTTCTCAACCAATGCCTTGAATTCAACAAATTTTGAGAAAAATTCATCCTTCTTCTGCATGAAGAAGATCCAACCTTTTCTAGAGAAATCATCAATAAAAAATAACATAATACGTATGTTTTGTTGTGGAGGTTGTAGACAAGGATCCACAAACATAAAAAATGGAATTGTTCCAAGATCACATTTTGTCTACTCTCTCGTCCATTGAAAGTGGATTTGACATATTTCCCTAATTGTCAACCCTTGCATACATTGTACTAGTCAAGGTAGCATTTAGGGACACTGGTGGTAATTTCCTGCATTATTTATAAGGAACCATGGTGTAGATGACCCAATATTCTTAATCAAAGTTCTCCAACATCTCGACTCTACACCTTTTCTGCCTTACTGCTCAATGCAGTGCAATCACCCACCTCAAGTTTGTATAGGTTCTTCACATGAAGCCCGATTTTCTTCTCTTTCCTTGTAGCTATGTGTCTTAGAAAGGATTCCCCTTTACTGAAAATAGCATCATATCCACGATCCTCCAATACCGCAACACAGATCTGGTTCTTCTTTAGCCCAGTTACAAACATAACATCTTTGAGGCGAAGAGGAGAGGCTTTCTCCCTCTCAAAGGTGACAGTACCAATTCCTGTAGGACTGTACCTCCCATCATCCCCCACTTTGATATGCATTTGGAGATCCTTCTCCTCTAGGCTACTAAAAAACTCCTTGCACCCTATTATATGGAACAAGGCACTGAAATCAAAGTAACACACAATCCCCATAATAGTGTTGGACATGCATGCTATTAAGATGAAGTCTAATTCAAATTATGAAGCCAATGCTTCACCTGCTGCTCCTTCTGAAGGCTTCTTGGTAGACTTCTTGTGCAGACATTTTGTTGCATAATGCCCGAATTCGTAGTAGTGGAAGCATTTTATCTTGCTCAAGTCTTTCTTCTTGCCATTATTTTGGTTGGTTTCAAGTTTTCTCTAGGTCTTCTTCCCTTTTCCCTTCTTTCCCTTTCCAACCAAGGAAAATTTCTCTTCATCCTCAGCTTTAGATGATGTTCCATATCTGTTATTTCTCCTGCACTCTCCTTGAACCAAATCAGACCACAACCTTTCCCAATTTAGTAATTTTTCTCTTCCATTCACAGAGTCCTAGTAGTTATGTCAGGATTTTGGATGGCCTAGAAGAGCTACACTCGCCAGGTCATCTTTTGCAACATTCACCCCAACCCTTACAGGCTCATCACAAACTTGATTAAACTTGGAGAGATATTGTGGATTAATATTATTCTTCTACATTATTATGTTTTGAAGTTTTCCTTGCAGGGCCAATGTTCTATGGTCAATGCTATTTTCAAATAGCTCAGTTAGTGTTTTCCACATGGCAAATGATGTCTCTTTTCCATGGAGATTTGAGACCACATGGTACCTCACACCTTCTAGAATAATTCTCTGGCCTTTGTAACATCCTTCTTCCATTAGGCTAATTGTTATGCATCTGACTGTTGGGGTTTTGCAATGTTAGTTTTAAAATATTCTAACACACCATTTCCATTGAGCGCTACTTCTAGTGGATCCTTCCAGGCTATGAAATTCGAGCTACCCTCTAGGGTATACTCCAATCTCAGTTCGTTGAAAGACAATCTCCTGATCCTGAAGAAAAATTATTGCAGTGAAGCTGCCAAATCGAAATTACTGAGAAGACAAATTCAAATACTAGTTCTAATGTGATTTTAGGGCTCTGATACCATATAGAAATTTGATAGAAATTGAAACTTCTCAAGATTTCAAATTGAAAAAGAAGAGACACAATTTTACACTACTTATCTACGAAATGAAAACAAAAATTTAGAACAACATGCATAGACATGTAATAAGTAAAACCACAAATACATAGTGATTTCTAGGGGAACCCAATTGGGAAACACCCCTCAAGCCTCTTTGCATTAATTCGTTGAATAGAGAAACTATTACAATTTCTACCTCCAACTCTGAGCTCAACCTGTAAAAGAATAACCATCCTATCTACTCAATGAAAAAATCTGGCCAACTTGCTCACCAAGCCTCCTATTTTCTTGAGTAAATACTGAGGAAATTATTCACTAAAAGATAGGAATTTCCTCCAAATTTACTGCACAATTCCAGGATGGATCACCTGACCTCATGCAACACATGTATAGTCAACCTAGTTTACAATTGTTGTTACACTGCCTTGTCATATCCACTTCAGTTGATGAACTCAACTTCCTTTCATGCACTAGCTATTTTGGGTTGATTGATCAATTAATTGACAAATATTTGAGTTAGACTATTTTCCCACTACACCACTGACCTTCAACTAAATCTATCAATAGTTAGATGTTAGTTAACTAAATACAACTGAAAATAATTGAATCAGATTACTAAAATTTAGCAATCATACATGCATAACTGAACTCCAAGCCCTCCAACTCGAATTTATTGAGCTAACTAAGTCACAAGATCCATGTCACACTAGTTAATTACCTCCAAGTTGTCCTGCTGATGTGGAAATTTGATTTATTCAATTTGACTTAGGCTAAAGTCAAATTGATCCTTTCTTGCTATATTTTTTCAACATTTTCCCCTCCCATTCACAGATTCCTAGTAGTTGTGCCAGGATTTTGGAAGGCCTAGACGAGCTAGGCTCACTAGGTCATCTTCTGCAATATTCACCCCAACCCCTCCAAGCTCATCTAGAACTTGTGTAAAATTGGAGAGATATTTTGGAACAATATCATTCTTCTGCATTCTAATGTTTCAAAGTTTGTCTTTCATGGCCAATTTTCTATGGTCACTACTATTTTCGAATAGCTCAGTTAGTGTCTTACACATAGAAAATGGTGTCTTTTTTCCATGGAGATTTGAGACCACATGGTCTCTCACACCTTCTAGAAGAATTCTCCTGGCCATTGCAACACCCTTCATTGGGATAATTATTGTGCATCAAACTGTTGGTGTTTTGAAATGTCATCTTTAACATATTCTAACACACCATTATCATCAAGCACTGCTTCCATTAAGTCCTTCCAGACTATGAAATTCAAGCTACCCTCCAGGGCATACTCCAATCTCATTCCATTGAAAGACATTGTCCTGATCCCAAAGAAAAAATGTTGCATTGAAGCTGGAAATTCGAAATTCCTGAGAGACAAGTTCAAAATATTGATTGTAATGTGATTTCAAGGCTCTAATACCATGTATAAATTAATAGAAATTGCAACTACTCAATATTTCAAACTGAAAAACAAGAGACACAATTCTACTCTACTGATTTGCAGAATGGAAATCACAATTTAAAGCAACATGCATATACACGCAACAAGAAAAACCATAAGTACACAGTGATTTCCAAGGGAACCTAACGGGGAAAACCCCTCCAATCCTCTTTGCATTAATCAATTGAATAGAGAAACTATTACAATTTCCTGCTCTAGCTCTGAGCACAACCTGCAAAAGAATAATTGTTCTCTCTTCTGAATGAGAAACTCTAACCAACACTTAGCCAATTATTTGCTCATCTAGACTCATATTTCCTTGCACATTTCCTGAGGAAATTAGCTCCTAAAAGATAGTAAGTTACTCCTATATTCTTGCGTAATTCCTAAGGATTGATCTCCTGACTACATGTAACAACTGTACACTCAAACTAGTATACAACTTATGTTACACTGCCTTGTCATCTCCACTTTAGCTAAGGAATTCGAATTCCATGCATGAATTAGCTATTTTGGGTTGATTGATTAGTTAACTGACAAATCTCTGAGTTATATTGTTGTTCCACTGCACAACTGACCTTCAATTGACTCTATCAATAGTTAGGGGTCAGTTAACTGAGTACAACTGAAAATAACTGAACTAGATTGCTAAAATTTAGCAATAAACACATGCATTACTGAACTCCAAGCCCCTAACTTGAATTTATTGAACTAACCGAGTGACAAGAGCCATGTCACACTAGTTAACTGCCTCCAAGTTGTCATGCTGATGTGGAAATTCGATTTACCCAATTTGACTAAGGCTAAAGTCAAATTGAGTCTTTATTTATACATTTTTAACATCATCTCCATCACTCACATGTCAAATTATCCTCTTGGTTTTGGCCCCACACCAATGGGTACAAAACCCCAAGCTTGGGTTCCAAGCCCACAAATCACTTGTGTGGTGCTCCAACCTCCAAACCTTAGGGCTTGGAGTACCTCCCAAGCTAAAATTCTCAACGATGAATTGGTTGTGAACAAATATGTGTTGCTAACAAATGCAATGTTCTTTGAGTACAAAAAATCCATTTTTATGTAAATAAGAGAGTAAAATAAAAGATAATGTATGTATACCTCACAAGACTTTGATAGCATCTAGACCAACCTGTGTTGTGGAACCTATTCCGATATCCCATCTCAAATGTCCTAGGAGCCAATTTTTGGATTTCAACGAGCTTCTCTAGGATTGAGACACCATCTTAATGTCCAAATCTCCCTCTCTGATCCAATTGACCAATTTTTTGTTCTTTAGATATTTACTCTTGATGATCTGATTCCATAAACTGTTTCCACTTATGGCCCTCCATAAGTTTTTAAAAAGTAATGCCATATTGAAACTTTCTAAATCTTTGATGTTCCACTTGCCTTTGTCCACCTGAAAAGTTAGGATCTCCAGACGAACTAGATCATTTACTATCAGCCCCTGTCCAGGATCACAAGGACTTGGCAATGATGGAATTGATCTTGTTGACCGTCCCATTCAGAAATTTATAAATGTGCACCCAGTAGATAGAAATTATTTGTAACACTGCTTTGATCAAAATGAATCTTCCACCCATTGTTAACCATTTATATGACCGAGTAAAGAGCCTCTTTTTAAATTTTGTGATAATCCAATCCCAATCATTATTTTCATAGTTTCATGGCTTCAAGAAGAAGCTTGAGTATTTGAAACCTTTGTCCATCGGAATGGATTGAACCCCAAAAAGGTTGGTAATCTCCTTTATTGTGACCTCCTCTTGTGATGAAGAGATCAATGTCGATTTACCCTTGTTCATAATCGAACCCCAAGCCTCGCCAAAGTTTGAAATGATCTCATGGAAAGCTTTCCTTTATTTAATTGAAACCTTCCCCATCACGAGGACATCATCGCTGAACATCAAGTTTGAAATATAGACATGTTTGGAAAGCCTGCAGCGAGAAATGACCCCCCTTTTACGTGCTTCTAATATCTCGCTGCTTAGTCCATCAATCATGATCATAAACATGAGTAGGAAAAGAGCACATCCCTTTCTAAGGCCCCTAGTCCCCTGAAAGAAATCCGTCGGGTAATTTAGAAATTTCCTCACTACTCTATAACTTGATATTCCATATCCACAATCGATCTCATCGAGGATTTTTTTCACTGTTGATTACATTTTATTGGCACTACGAGGGAGTAATTGTGTCACCCCTCACTTACATAAAGGACCTCATGCCCCGACAACCATCCATCTGTGCCATGAAACCTCCATTGTCAATCCTTCTTGTCAAAGCATTAACATAGACTATAGACGGTCCACTACAGATCAATCATGACAATCATGATAGCTAGTGTCAAAGCTTCTACAACAACCAATCATGTAATTTCTTTTTTCCTATTTTAAAATTGTTTTCCTGTGTTTGATACATACCAAAATTAAATCACCCTCCAAGTTATGTCACATCAAGGTTTTCTTAGCCAATGGAAATTTAGAAAGAAGATTTTCAAAAATTAGAAAAATATTTTTTAATTTATGAAAAAAATGAAAATGTTCAAAATTTTCCAAAAACTTTGGTTAAAATTACAAAAACTCCACGACCTTAAGTCCTAATAAATAAAAATAAAAAGCACATAAAAGTCAATATGAATATGACATAAGATAAATACTTAGAATAATTGAAGAAATTTTCTCACTAGTATAGATGTCATTTTACAATTAGCCCATTCTGTTTTACGGTAAGACTTTCGGACATTTAATTAAGTGGATGTTAAGGATTTAACATTTGTGGAATATTCTAAGATATTATTAGTAGTAGACACGGATCAGAAGAGTAGTTATGCACTTTCTCCCCTTTTATTTAAACTAATTAATTTAAATAATTGCCATATAAATACACACATGGTATTGTAACAAATCCTATTTACAAATTAAAAATCTCCATAGTAAAATGAAAATTAAACATCTCCATAATAAAATGAAAGTGAATATATTATTTAAACTAATTAATTTTAAAAAATGCCATATAAATACGTATCATGTGAACATGAATTAGTGACACATGGTATTGTAACAAATCTTATTTTTAAAAAAGATGCCATATAAATACGTATCATGTGAACATGAATATCATGTGAACATGAATTAGTGACACATGGTATTGTAACAAATCCTATTTACAAATTAAACATCTCCATAGTAAAATGAAAGCGAATCTTTTATTTAAACTAATTAATTTTAAAAAATGCCATGAATCATTGACACATGGTATTGTAACAAATCCTATTTACAAATTAAACATCTCCATAGTAAAATGAAAGTAAATCTCTATGATTAAGAATCTTATCTTGTTACTTATTTTTTTTAAAGTTATAATTTAGCAATTTCGTGAACCAAAGGTGAAAGATAAACACTGTCCTACGAGATTTCTACTTCTAAGTTTTAGATGAAACTTTTATAAGCTTGACAAGAGCATCTTGGAAAAATTATTGTTAGATCCAACATTAAAGTTGACAGAAAGCAACTTCTATTAATACACTCAATTCAAAAAAACATATAGAACAAGTCGTTGCAATCCATGGGCCTTCAAAGGTTCTTTACTATATGGAGCAATAAGGGCAATATTATGAAAGAAATCAAAACAATCTGAATTGCGCTTAGGTCATGATATACATAACAAATTGCTTGAAGCTAAGATCTAACAAAGTCATCCTAAATAGAATCTCAGTTATAACGAATGCAGCTGCAAAACTACATCATTAAAATTCAATCCAATTTCAAAGACAAAGCAACTAGAACAGTGTAACAAGCTGCACCTATAAAGCATGAAGTATTTACACATAGATTACAACATTTTTATTCCAGGGTCAATGACCAAGCAACATCCGTGGAACATAATGAAAAATTGCATTAAAATTTAGAAAAAGATTTTAGCAGCTTAACTACAATAGTTACCTCCAAATTGTCTCTACCAACACTATATCTATTGATTCTCAATTGATCTGCAATGAGCGCAAAGTAAGATTTGCAGCAAGGCTGCGTTCAGCAAGTTATCCCTGCATAAGCTATGGAGTTTGTGCTGTTAGAGGATGGGGATGTTTGGGTAAATTTTCATTATCATGGCACGCAGTGCATTCGTCATAGTCTCTACAAGTCTCACAGCGCCAACCGACCTCTCCTACCTCGATTCTCTTGTTACAATTGTTGCATACAGCTATGAATGCATGCTTATTTGGGTTGCAGATGTGAAACAGAGTCATCATGGAGGAATACTTGGCATGGCGCAGCGTGTCAAACTGATAATAGTTTGACTTACAGAGGCTTTGAAAATCCTCACGATTGTCAAAAATGGGGCTCCTGATTTCTTCTTCGTCGTCCGTGTCTGCAGCAACATTTTTCACGTCAACCTGCACAGAGACATATCAGCCCATCCATGACGTTAAGATCCGTGAAATTAATGACGTTGTCTAATTAGGCCACAATTTTGTTAAAAGGGTGAATTTCTTTTTTTTGAAATTAGACTATAAAAGTGTTTAAATTATTTTTTTAATAGAAGAAATATCATAAAATCCCGAAGATTAGTTAGATTAACAACTATAATGTAGATTTTTAAAAAGTTTTGAGGGATTTGAAATTCTCAAAATCATGCTAAAATTTCTATTGTTTTCCGAAGAAAATTGTGACTTATTTAAACTATGCAACAATCATTTGCAAATGTTAAACTGAACACAGTGGGATGATTGTTAAAAGTAACTACACACAAGATCGAATTTATGCTTCCCTTCACCATGCCTTTGAGATAAATTGCATTTTCTATCTTTCTTATAACATCTGCCACATCAAACCTTAGATGGTTAGATAGATGCCATTGAACAATAAAACGAAAATTTTATAAGATTAATATTCACTAATTTTTAAAATAAAAAATTTCTAAAATATATTTTTTAAAAATTTCTAAACTTTAAAACATATTTCTATCCTTAAGATTTTCTGGAATCATATCTTCACAAATTAAAGCAGCATATACTTACTCATTACAAATATGGAAATCCCGCAAGCATGTCTTGCAGACCCAGTATTTGGAATTCACCAAGGCACGGCAACAGTGAGAACAACGAGGATGCAAATTAATCAACATATGATGTCGTTTAATCCCCTCGATGAGCAGCTCAAGCTGTTAGAATCAAAAGTTAATTGTGATGAAAGAGCTAAACTTAAATTGCAGATTTTAAAAATATTTCAGATTTTGATAAACAAGAATTTGAAAACATCTAAAAATAAAATATATGGAATATAAACTTGCCTCCTTCATTACAAGCTCATCCTTCTTAGAAACAGTCAAGCACGTTCCTCTTTCGCAATTCCAGTTCTCTTCTTCCATCTTCATTATAAATTCCTCCATCTTATCTGGAAGGAAATTTCCCTCACAGTATGGTAAACGAGCAGCTGTGGTGTTGCTCTTTCCCCAAAACTGATTATAGATGTTTGCCAACTTCAGAACGATTTTCTCATTTTTGGCCTTCTTAACCATGTCATTGTACCTGCCACAAACATAATATACATATTTAGTCATCGGTCATTGTTGTTTGATAATGTTTTCATGAGTTAATCTAATCTTTATCTAGCTGGTTTTATAAGGAAATGCTCTATTCCATAGCGGGTTATAGCGGGTTTTATGAGGAAATGTTTTATTCCAATTAAGTTGTCTATAATTTTTTAAGTTTGATTTGTGGCTTGAGGAGTCGCGATTCAGGGGTATCTAAGTCATCAAAGTTACTTGGGGATCGCACTTGACCTTGGTCATATTAGTCTTTAGTTGATTGGATTTTTTAGTATGTCCCCTCCTTGTAGTACAAAGCACAACCACCCCGTGAAATTTAATCCTAAATCACTTTGCTAACAAAATCCATTCATCCCGGATCACCTTGCTAAGGAGACCCATCCTCAATTAACAAGTAAATATCTTAGTACGAGTGACATGAATTTGTTTCAATGTTTTCAGAGCTTTTTACTTCCTTTTTTATTTATAATTGGCTAATAATTACGACTCAAGAGTTATATAATACATGTTTTTCTCGAAAATAATATGCATAACCATAAGAATGTTTTGTATTTTTAGAGGATTTACGAGATGAACTCAATTATGATATGAAGAATCGCAATACAGATTTATATGAAAAAATCGTTTCATCTTTGTATCTAATATTTTATATATCAAAGGAAAACATAATGACCAAGGATATGCGAATATGAGGTAAGTACCTCCAATGAATTAAATAGAGTATTTATGGATTAAATATTATAAGTTTTTAACCAGAAATAAAATTTCTTAATATTTAACTAAGTTTCAAGGGAGACTATTTATTGAAAAAAGAAATTAAAAGAATTAGGTTTAGAAAAATTAAAAGAAACATAAAATATTAATTTAATAATTGAAATTTTTTATTTTAAAAGATTTTAGGTTTACTTTCAAGGTTTTATGGACATTTAAGCTTCTAAGATTTTATATTTACTTTTAAGATTTTGTGGACATTTAAGCTTTTAACATTCCATTGAAGTTTTATCAATTGTGGATATAAAATCTAATAGTGAGTGTCTCACTAATGCGAAAACTAAATACATTGTAAGGTATTAAGTCAATATTTTGAAGCTCCAAATCTTGAACATCTCAAAACTCGTAAATGAATGCAAAAACTATATAGAAAAACACTATGATATTAAAAAAGTGTTTACTTCCCCTCCCTTACCACCCACAAAAAAAAATGAAAGAAAAAAAGAAAGAGAGAGGCACCAAGGAGAAGTAATCATGAGGACTGTTACCTTGAGACACCACAACAATAAGCCACAAAAGTAATAATTAATATTCTTGTGGTTATTTATTTTTGATATGCTTGTAGTTATTTATTTCGATATAACTTTAACTTTTTATTAGTAGTTGTACATTTTGAGTCCACAACTAGAGTGCATTTTATTACTTTATAAATATAATTGCATGTATCATAATAATATACTAACTCAATACATGTGATCCATAAATATGCTTTTAACCTATTACATACAACCAAGAAAATATAGTCATGACCCCACTAGAGGAAAAATTAAAGTCATCCAAGAGAAAAGGTTGTGAAATATGTTGGAAGATACAATTAGTGGTGATCAAAAGCAGGGATTTTATAAAAACATCTATTAATACTAACAATGTTGCCTACAATTGAAAAAAGATAAAGAACATCTCTTTTATAATTACTTACAAAAAGAAACCCTAATCATTCAAGTAAAATCCAACAAAAGTGAAGCTTAACATTTTTTTGGACTTAACCAAGGAAAAAAAGATATAGTCTTCCAACTTAAAAGTTAAAGATTACCTAAGGCAGCTTGCTTTCTACGCAGTAACAAATCATTATTATAATCTTCCACAATTAATCTAGCTTTGGAGAGGCCATCTGCTACATCATTTATGTTCTATGTAAACATGTTAAGGAATAGTGAGATCAATATTTTCACAAAATGAACCTATGATTGAAGTGAAATATTAAACAACTAGGAAAGGACTTTCATCTAGTTGATTTTCAGCAAAGCATCTCCCATGACTTGTAAGGAGGAAAGATCCATTATTAAGGAAAAAGTTAAGAAAATGACAAGAACTTTTAACTCACATAGGTTACTTGTACCTTTTTTAGAATTGGATTTGAATCTAAGTTGATGGCTATTTATGAGGTGTAGAAAGAACCCCAAGCTCCATCAAAAGAAGATGGTGGCGATCCCGAGGAGGGACGGTCGGCTATTGACCGTTTAATTCTTCGTTTCCAAGTTAGGTTTGGTGGCAGGGTTTTAGGTGTATGTCTTAATTGCGTTTTAATGTTTTTGCTGCCGCCTCTGTACTGACCTCAGGCTTGCGACTAAGGGTTTTCACCTATGCCGAATGGTTTTGGAGGTCATTTCTACTTTGCGATGGTTTTTCTCTGTGATTACTCTGTGTTCTTGCCTGGTTTCCGCGATGGCTGCTAAGTATTTTTCCCTGTCTGCTTCGTATGGAGGTTTAATATGTCTTGCTGGTTCTCCATGGTGTATTGGTGCTATGTCTCTGTTCGTCCTCCGTGGTCTGTTGTTGCTTTGCCTCTGCTCATTTCCTATGGCGACTCATTACTCTGGTGTTTGGAGGGTTTCAGGTCCTCTCCCTCTCGCAAGTCTGTTTATCTACGCCATTTGCTTTGAACTTGTTTCTGTTCGTTTTGTGGTAATTTGTTTGTTGATGTGGGTTTTGATTATGCTTTGGCTCTAGAAATATCAGGTCACTGCTTTGCTGCTGCACAGGACGACTCGGTGTCCTCAATTTCAGGTAAGCTCTTCCTTCTGGTTTCAATTTCACTTCCAATTTTTAAAGGTTCTAACGCTCTGACTCCTTGGTGAGCAGGCAGAGCGTGTTCATGGCCTAGCCACCGGTGGAAACCCTCTATTGTGGGTCTCGGCTCTCGTCCTTTGTTTCGAAAGCTGTTCTTCTCCAGGTAAGATCTTCGTTCCCCTTCCTGTTAGCTTTCCACTGTGATCTTTTCGATTTTCGTGGCTCAATACTGACCGCTAACCTCTTTGTGGTGGTATGCAGGTCTCTCTAGAGAAGCGCTGCTCCGCAGCTTCGTCCTGGTGACTGTTTCGCAGGCTTAGGGAAACTCAGGTAGTGTCTTTCCATAGCTATAGTGGTTTCCTTGCTTGCTTTGCTGTGTGTCTAGTTTTGCAACAGTTATTCGGTCGCTTGCTCTTGTTTGTGTCTCGGCTATACCCTTGATGTTTTGGGTCCTTCGTATCTGTATGTGATCTCTGAGGTGTTCATGCCCTCGCTAGAAGTTTTAGGCATAACCTGTGGGATGTAATGTATTTTTACTTCATGGGTTTGGAACCCTTCACGATTTGAACGAAAATGAAATGTCATGTACAAGAAATGTATTTTTTTTTGTTTAAATGCAAAATATAATTAGCACTTGGGATTTGTTTTGTTGAGAAATGAAATATATTTATTATCACACCTCTGTTTGGTTCTCGTCTTGAAAATTCTTCTTGACATTGAATGCTTGTCGATGTTAGTTCGAATCTTTGAAAAGAAAAATGGTTTCACTATCTTACTTTCATTTTGACGCCTGAGACATTTATGCACAAAGAACGTAATGAGATTTAATCTACTGTATTAAATGACATATTTTTGAATTTATTAGTTATCATAGAAGTTCAAATATTCCTGGGTTACAGCTTCTGGGCTCTCTCTCCTCTTTGGATGGCAACCCTTCCATAATCTTTGATTTTTCCTTTTCAATACATTGTCAATAGTTCCTTTATAGTTTGAGGAACTGTTCCTCAGTTATGTTTTAGTTACTAAACAGTTTCTCCAAACAAATCCCTAACTAATTCCTATTTTGTCTAATTTAAAAAACTAACAATGGTTGATTCAACCTTAATTAAAAATGACACAAAATGTAACTAAATGAAACAAAAACTTGAAGTGTCTTCCTCCCTATCTGTCAAGATAAAATGAAAAAAATATATAAAAAAACATCTCCTAGCTGTTGCCTCTTCACTTGAATGCTCCTGCATCAGGTTCCTAGGGTAAATTAAACTCATGGCTCCTGTCCATGAGCTGTTCAATAGAGTACCCGACGCTTTGAATCTGGCCAACATCTAACCAAGAACTATCTTCAATAGGATGACCCTTCCACTTGACTAGGTACTGTAAATATTACTTCCTTCGAGTCCGTCTAGCCACCTGAGTATCTAGGATCTGTTCGATCTCTAGAGGCTTTGCTGGGGGCATTTGCTTAATCCACGAATCATTCTATTTCTGGGTGTCCCGTGTTCGTCTTTCTGAACTGTCTTCTCTATTTGCCACAGTGTGGGGGTATAGATCTTCCACATTGAAAATGGGTGAAATTCCAATACCTGGGGGTATATGCAACTCGTAAGCATTTGTAGAAAATTTCTGAAGAATCTTGCAAGGCCCAATTTTTTTCCATCTCAACTTGTTGTATTCACCTTTAGGAAACCTTTCCTTGTGTAGGTGTTCTAATACATAGTCTCCTACATTGAATTGTGCCTCCCGTCTTTTCAAATCTTCCTTTTGCTTGTATCTTTGACTCCTATCTTGTAATTTCAATTTCACCTATTCATGAAGATCGCTGATTGCCTTTGCGAAATATTTCCCATAAGCACTCTTACGCTTCAACTATCCCAAATCCCATAACTCATGTACTCCATGTGGGTGCATTTCATATAGGATCTGGAAGGATTACTACCCATGCTTCGGTTGGGTGAATCATTATAAGAAAATTCCGCTTGTACAAGCACTTGATCCCACTGTCGAGAATTTTATCCAACCAAACTCCTCAACAAGTTTCCCAGACTTTGGGTCACCACTTCGGTTTGACCATCGGCCTGCGGGTGATAAACTGAGCTGAAGTTTAGTTTGGTGTCTAATATTTTCCACAGGGTTCACCAAAAATGTATTGTAAACTTAACGTCTCAATTCGAAACAATAGAATTCAACAAGCCATGTAATCTGACTATCTCGGTAAAGAACAAATGTGCTACATGTGTGGTGTCACTGGTTTTCCTGCATGGAATGAAATGTGCCATTTTGGTGAAACTATCCACCACCACCATGATGGAATCGAATCCCTGTTGTGTCTTCGATAGACCTAAGACAAAGTCCAAAATGACAGAGTCCCATGGTCTGTTCGAAATAGGTAAGGGTCTATACAACCCTGTGTTCTGGTTGTGTCCCTTTGCAAGCTGGCACACTTTGCATCTAGTCACAAACCTCTGTACATCTCTGCGCATCTTTGGCCAATAGTAAAAGTGGCTCAACTGATCCAACGCCTTGTTTATGCCAAAATGTTTGCTAAACCTCCATTATGCTTTTCCTCGATTAAGTTATCTCTCATAGAACATTCCAGAATATACAACTGCCCTCCTTTGAACAACAACCCTTCCTACATATTATAGTCCAGCCATGAACTGTTATCCCTCAACAACGGATTTTGGCAAGCTTCATAAGCTTCCTTAAAATTTGCATCTACCTCATACAAGTCCTTAAGATGTTCAAATCCTAACACTTGTATCGTACTTTCCTGTAAGATCAAATTCCTCTTGCTTAACACATATGCCACTTTGTTGGCTTGACCATTGATTTTTTTCAACATAAACGTAAAACTTTGCAAGTACTCCACCCACTTCGCATGTTTATGGTTCAGCTTATTCTATTGCATAATATACTGCAACACAGAATTGTCTAAAAACACAACAAATTCATTGGCCAACAAGTAATGTCTCCAATGCTTTAGTGCCTGAACCACTGCATAAAATTCCTTGTCATAAGACGTGTACTTCTGCCTACCTTCATTTAGTTTCTCACTAAAATAGGCTATTGGATTATCCTCTTGACTGAGCACTGCACCAATGGCTGTCCCATTGGCATTACAACAAACTTGAAAAAATTTGTTAAATTCTGGTAACCTCAAAATCGGTTTTTCAGTAATTTTCCTTTTGAGCAGCTGAAAACTCTTCTTTGCCATTTCTGTCCAATGGAAAGGTTGATTTGTCTTCTTAATGGTGTCTAGCATGGGTGCACAAATCCCACTGAAATTTTTAATAAATTTCCAATAAAAACTCGCCAATCCATGGAAACTCCATACCTCAAACAAACTTTTGGGGGATGGCCAACTAACTATGGCTGCAACCTTTTCCGGATCCTTTTTTAGTTCATTCTCGGAAATGACAAATCCCAAATAAATTAATTCTTTCTGGAAAAAAGAAAATTTCTTCAAATTTATCAGCAATTTATTTTGCTGTAATTTTTCCAATACATACCTCATGTGTCGAAAATGTTCCTCCTTCGTTTTGCTCAATATAAGTATATCATCCATATATACTGTAGAAATTTTGAATAATTTAAAACATATTCAACATAGATTATCCTGATCATGTACTATTGCGGAAAACATACACAATACATAAGCTCCTCTACGTTGATCATCAATATAGCAGCATCAACAACAATAAAACATCAAGAGCATTCACACATTAACACAATATGTATCCTGGGGAAAGCATCTCGCTAAAAACCCCAACTATTTGTATATTAATGATTGAGTCATGTATCATTACACAGCATAATACTTCTCACAAGTATCTCCACCTCTGTTACACACAATACAGCTCAGATCTGAATCAATCATTGGCTCAAATCTCCTTCGCTGCTTGCCTGCCTCCGCTGCTCAATACCTGCTCAAGAACTGATGATAATTCCAAGGCAACCACATCTTTGCTTGGCTAAATCACGTGAGCACAAGCTACAATGTGGGAAAATACGTGAGCAAACTCATTGGCATACTCAATCCCTTGATTGTGCAAGATCTGATGCACAACTATAGTCACAACTGATAGCAATCTGATTCTCTAACACCTGTCCCTGCTGAACTGAACATGCACTGACATGCAACTGAGTTAACTGATGTATTCATTAGTTGTATTATGAGTTAATAACTTGTGAATTAATTAATAACTAATTCACCCAACTCATCTCTTGTCTATTCGCCAGTTAGACTAAATACAACCAGTTTAACAAAGCTAAACTGAACACAACTCCATCAACTGCACCTCCAGTCCACTAAACTCAACTCACTTGAGTTCTAACTGAAGTACTGCATGCAAATATTAGTCATCCCATAGGTAACCACGTATTTCCTTCTGGGATCTGCATGTACCACATCCGTAGCTCATCCTGAAGTGCTCCAAGAGAATAAGACAAAGTTTATAGTCTAAATATTATTATGAGCTAATAATATTTGACTGTTCTATATTTAGACTGAGCAGTCACTGCATGTCACTCCGCTGTGGTCTAAAAATAGAAGTCCATCTATTTTTTCCAACTTGATCAATCATCCATAAACAACAGCCTGCAATCCATAGACATGATCCATATGTTTAAAAATAGACATAGTCTAAAAATAGACTTGCGCCAAAAATAGCCTACAGGCCCACTTAGTGAAGGCGACTCTTTTCACTAAGCTCCATCATCTTGTTGCAATCTCAAGACAACGTACTACCTTGGTCACTTCGTTTGGAAATATGTGGTCCAAGCCAAGGCTGCAAACTAACCAATTCATGGCAATAGTCCTTCAACTTGTCAATATGATCGTATGCACCTTGCTTTACCATCCTTGGTTTTTGATGAGAAATGCTTCCTTTATTTTGTCTTCCCACTTCTTGACCTCCGCATCCATCAAAGTGCTTCTCTCCCTTATCTGTACCTGGTCTTTTTCAAGTTTGTGAAGGCTAAGGTTTCCTTGTCGGATTTCTTCCTCGAGGCTTATGTGTTTTGTTTCTCGCAACTCTGTGATTCCTTCATTATGAGCTCCGTAGACCTTTGTATCTATGGGTTTTGTTATGCGCGGACTAGGCTTCACCTGCTCCATATGGATCACAACCCCTACTTCATACTTCAGCGTCGAAAATGCTTGCGCAGTCAAGGTTTTTCACATGGTCCTATAGGCCCATAGGACTGTTGGTACACATAGGTCCCAGACAGTGCGTCTCACATGGTGGACCATGTTTAGTGCTTTGCACACCTTATCAAAGGCTTCCCTACATATAATCGTTGGCACACTTGGTCGTACCATACTTCATCGTTCACGCCTTCGTTGTGCCCACTCTGGCTTGTTGTTCCTATTTTCTATCGCGAGGACGATGTGCATTTGTGCAAGCTTCATACCATACTCCTATACCCATCTAGAGAGGTGGACATGCAGGTTGTTTCATCCATCATACTCAGCTTCCGTCTGTAGCTGAGGCTTTCCAAACTATATAAGCATCATCGTTCTGCATTCATGCTAGTTCTCAAAGCTTCTCTAATGCGTACCCCACCACCTTATGAGCGTAGCATGTAGTACACATTTCAGAGCATCAAAGTGCTACTATTCTTGGACCTCTCTTTCAAATTTGTTCAAGAATTCATCCACCGCTATCAACCCATCATACATAAGTAGATCCCTTACTTCTATTGTCATGCAGTGCAGTGATCTTACCATCATGTTGCAATTGAGCATGGTTACCTCGTGTAACCTTTTCTGCCATCGTTCTATTTCCTCATCTGAATCCGATGTATAGGAGCTTTCGCACTCCCACGAAATCCTTCCATTTGCAGTTGGATTCACGTAATCCTATTCTCGGGTGGTTATCTTGCAGATACAGTCTAGGTTGTCGTTGTGCACTAGCTCCGTGTAGCACAATCCTTCTGCAGGGTCTAAGGGTACCACTACGTGTAGTGACTTTTTCTCAAAAATCATTTTTCACTTCTTTAGATTTATCACTCCGTTCATGTTAGTGGCCCAATCTATTCCCAGTAGCGTGGGATAGGGATTGCTATCATCGACAATCTCTATCACTTCGAAATCTGCAAGCGTGCTTTCACCTTCAATATCCATCGTTACTCCTTGCAATCTTCCCATCAGTAGGATCTTCTATTGATTTGCCATTCGCAATTGAATAGGGGACCACTACAATGCGGGCCTGCCCATGCACTCCCATGTCTACATTGGCAGTACATTCACATCCGATCCTAGATCTAAAATTACTTGATCCATTTCATACTCCTTGATTTGTGTAGTCAATCTCATTTCCCTTCCTGTTCACGATGTGTGCTTTCCGAGCTTCTAGACTACGCACAGTTCCCCTGATCTAGCACATCTAGTGATGAGCTCTTGCAGTCCTTTCACTACTTTGCTATCGTGCAGTAGCTTCATGCATGTCTCCAAAAAGGTAGTGAGCATTGAAGGATCCATCTTTGGTTCTAGTTGATCCTTACTACCTGAAGTGGAGGCCTTTGTGAAGCTCTTTTTATCTTCCATGAACATCTCCTTCGAATGCTCCAAATCAAATTCAGGTTCCTTTGTGGGAACCTTGCGAACCCATGCACTTTCTTCAGGATACTTGCCCTTGTCCTCTCCTATTGTGATACCACTTCAGAGCATGATGTTTACATTCGGGTCCTCTTCGCATGGTTCAAACCTCATCATTTGTAGGTTCTGAGTTGGGGCAAGCTAGAGCATTCCTTTATCATGCAACCTTGCTATCAATGTAGGACAGTCCTCCATCTCATGATCAAACTAGGTACAATATAAACATGATGCCCTCATTAGATTTGTACAATCATGGGCATAATGCCTTGGCCCTTCGCAATTGTAACAAATCAATTCTCCGCGACCCCTTCCTAGTCCCATTCTGCCTTGACCTTGTTCGCATCCCTAGAATCCAATGCATGCCATTCTTGCATTTTGATTGAGGGATCACGTTTCGGTCTGAACTTTTGTAAGCATGTTTTCGATCTATCATCAATTTCTAACTTCTACAAGTACATTCGTCATGGCCTACTGATCTGCAAAAATTATAGAACAACTGGTGGGACGTCATGTATACTTCTGTAATAGGTGACAATTATCTGTAGTATGTTTTCCTCCTATCTAACAAATCGTGCACCATAATGTAGGCGTCGCGCTCGGTCCTGCTTGTGCTTCTGGTCTTAATGGCATCGGCCCTCCTCCCACCAAGTAGTTCATGAAAACTAGACAATAGTCCTTATTGTGTCCCTGTCCTTTGCACTTTATGCACCATACCTCCTCGCATGCCTCTGGGTGAGTTGTCCTGTCCTATTTCAAACTCTACATTTCTAGACACAAATTTTTCAGTTGTGTGTCGATTTGTTGGACTCCTAGGAGAGGATCTTGTATCAGGGTCTTGTGTAGTCCCATTGCAATCTCCAAAGCTTTGGCCTGGGTGGATAACTTCTGTTGCGATAGCATAGTCCTTAGATGCGGTGTTAGTGATGCTACAAACCATGTGCAGTGTTGTTCATGCATCAAAGTCATGTTGGCTTCATGAATCATACTCTTTAGTCTCTGATCTAGCTCCAAGCGGGTCTCGCCTAGAAGCATCGTGATTTCCTTAAACCCAATAATTGCTTGTGTCTCCAATTTTGACCTTCTAAATTCCCTGTTCAGCGCAGCCTAGATATATTTGATCCCCACATTTGGATGGTCATTAGAATGTTTAATGTACCATGTCAGTGTGTGATCCTGTAACACGCCTACCAACATTGCCTTCTTTATATTGTCATCCACAACTCCTTGTGCTTCCCATACCTCTTTTACTACGAACCAGAATTCATCTGAATCCTTGTTCCCTACTCCTTTGAATATTGGCAATTTTATCACACTCACCATATTGAACTTTGGTGGTGGCAGAGGTGGTATGGGAAGATAGGGGGGTGAAGGTGGTGAGACTGGTGGTGGTGTAGGTGGAGTTGGTATGCACAGAATTCGTTTCCTTATCAGACTGGTTTCACTTCTTGGTGAAACTTTCGTGAGCTCTTCCTCGGTTTCTCGCTGAGGTGAAATCAAGGGGCTATTCTGTATCTTTGTGCTACCTTCATTTCTATAGATCCTCCAACTCCGCGTAGCCCCAAACATCAATTTATTTGCATAACCCACTTTTCACACAATATCATTTTAATCCCAGTGTTCAAAGATTTAATGTACTTACCTCGCGGTCCTTTGAGGAAGTGTCGTTCTGCCTTGCTATAGCTGACTGTCATGTCTACCATGAATTTGGTGATAAACCACCCTATAATTTGATCAAGCCAATGGTCCATAGTGCACGTGATCTTATCTTCCAATGCTTCTAGTCTGCACACCAATTCTGGAGTCCACACAATCGATTTGTTGAGCCTACACCTTCCCTGACTATATGCTTTCTTCGTGATCCACTCATACAACTCAAAAGGGAAGGATGCAAAGAAAATTTCTTGGATTTCCATATATAAGTAGTGCTCTAACCATTGTTCCTTTGATACTCACATATTCCTATTTTCCTGCACCATGAAATCGTGAATTTTTCTACCCAACCACCCTTCAATTTCTTTCTTTGTCAGATTCCAATGACACGACATCAAAAATCCCTCATGCAGATCCTGGTCCCGGCAACAGAGCCATTTGTTGGCTTGTTGATGCCTGACCCAAGTTCAAAGGTGATGTAGCCAAACAAATCCTGGTACTACTGGCTCTTTCGGCAACAGTCCGTAGAGCGTGGACTGAGGTCTCACCTGAAGTAGTAGGGAAGGGTGCTAGAACAAGGTTTCCACACCCTAGAGATGTCTGATGGTTTCAAGTGGTCCGTGGTTTGACCCTGCGTGGACGTCTCTACATGCACTTACCCATTCCTCGCAGCCTGAGATGCTACCTTCGCACAACCCTACATGGGGGTTGAATAATGTTATTACCCAAGTCCTTACTAGTAATCCAATATTAGTTGATTAACTTAGCTTATTTGTAGGTTTTCAGTTATAATTAACAAGATTCACCATTCATGCAAGTGCACGTAGTAAAGAAACAATATATTTTTAAATGATATTAAACATATCATAACTCGGAACATATACATAAAATTGACAACAAAAACTCTCTTTATTAATCTCTTCTCTTATTACAGACTCAAATCCACCCTGCGCACTCAGCTGCAGGGGTCTGCGCACTTAGTTGCGGACTCTACTAGGCCTCTATGCACTCAACTGGAGAGCCTTCTCCTACTACTTCACACTATGACTCATTCACTTAGACTTTTCATTCTTCTCCTCTATTATCTATCTCATTTCTACACTTAAAGCCTCACTCTATTTATACAATCCCATGTTTCTCGGACCATGGGTATGTCTATCTAGCCGACATTACATTACAAAACTAGGGTGGACAACCCTATGACTCTATTATACTTTCGCACCTCACGCCCGCAATTTTTGGAGCTTTACAACAAGATAAACTCAAAACTTGGGCTTTGAGCCCCAAAACATGTCGTGGGGAGGTTTCCATTCCCAACACTGTTGCTGGAGTTCATGTGCCTTTGTCTCTAAGCGCTGGATGTTGGGGTCCTCCTGCAAATTTGTGAGGACCTCAAATGACTCCTCCAACATTCTAGTGCAGTCCCTTACTACACTGTCGATCTCGTCCAGTCCTACTGTAATAGCGTTGGCATGATGTTCTCTTACTTCCAGAGGGTTGGATGGTTGCGCCTTCAACCACAGCTCTGTGATTTGAAGGTTCAGCTCCAACTCAACCTTTTTCATTTCCTCCCGTGCCTCACACACCCCTGCTGCTAGCCTGTCGATGTGCACCTCTACTGGTGTGTCTACTTAGATGGCTAGCTCAGGGATGCTTTAGCAAGCTTCATCCAATACCTATACCAGTTGCTAATTCTGTGACACCACTTCGTCATGCTACAAGCTCAACTATTCCATGTTGATCTTCTGCTCACTTAGTACTTGTAGTGCGCGGCTCTCCCTAGCTCACATTTCTGCAGTAATCCCATCCTCCAAAATGTATAATGGCTCCCGCAGGAGTGCAGCCATGTTGATTCCAATACCCTTCAGTGCATTAATCGTAGGCCTGTCGGCCTCATTTGTTGTCACCAGTGCCCCTTCTGGAAGCACTATGGTATTTGTCACCTGAGTACGCATCATCTTCTCTGCTGTAGATGTCCCTACTGCAAGGCTAGTCAAAAAGTTACCAGCCTAAGGAGTGCGCAACTGCAACTCTTGTAGCTATGCTCTAAGGGCCCCCAACACAATCTGGTTCTCCTGCATAAAATTCTAGAGGGCCTCGTAGGTGACATCACGCACTGTCTCGTTGATGTCGTGCAAATCGCCCTCGGTAAGGGTGATTGGGTCAATAGGCAACTTTGATGCCTTGACCTTCTTTTGCGGCGCCATCCGCTTAGTCAGGTGTTGGCGCTTCAACTGTGTTGACGTGGTTTTTGGGTCTGCACCTCCCTCCTCTTCCTCTACATCCTGCCCATGCGAAGGCAACTTTTGGCCCTCTCACGGCTTTGCGGTTGCCTCCTGCGCTGTTGTAGCTGTTGCATCCTTTCCTTGTTCAACTGTTGTCTGTGCAGCGTCCCATGCCTCCTATGCTTCTACTGCTACTGCCTCCTTCCTTCTCTTCTCTCCCAACTGCGCCATGTGTAGTTTGGCCCCCACTTTCTTCCTCTACGCCACAGACTTCTCCATTGTCGTGATGTCTAGAGTGCACCACTCTGGCGGCCATGTCTCTAGTACGTCAAAGATTATGTCATCCGTGGCTACAAAGGGTAGTTCTCTCCATTGCTTGGCAGGATCCTTGCGTGCTCTGATGTATATGCTATGTACGTCTGCTTTAAAATCTACAAAACTTTGCAAGCTATTGTAGACAATGGGTGATAACCGTGGCTTGTAGCTGATCCCCATTCTGAGGTTCATCTCCATGAACACCCAGAATATCTTACTGTCGCGGATCTGGTTTGCATCCTTTATGGCCCAGAGTGAAGCGTACTTCGCGGCCTCCAGCATATCCCTATCAATTGTGGGAAACTGACTATCCTCTAGCAATTCCCCTACCATGAGCACTATAGACAACAAAATCTATACATAGTGGAACGTTTTTCCTTATTCTTGAGCCTTGCGGGAATTCTCCAAGAATTCATTGCAAAGGAACTCGGACCTGTTAAACTGGACCCCCTCTGTGCACGGCTTAGCATGTGCTACCACCGACACGGATACCTTGTCCGTGCGACACTTGCGCATAACCTTACTTGCCAGTGTTTGGGTCGCCACTCTTACTGTGTTGTTGTTGATGTTGGATATGGAGTAGCCCCTCTTCTTCTTTTCCAGTTTATACTTCTTCTTCATGGCCTCCGCGATGGCCAGGTCAATACTTTTCCCCTCCAAGATAGTTGCATGGTCCTCTCCTTTACATGGAAGCCAGGTAATGTGGTGAATCAAGTGGTCCGTGATGGGGATGGGCTCCTCCAGCCACAAACAACCACCATGCACCAGGCAGAGCAACTGCTTGATGATGAAAGTTTTTATTGGGGCCCGGTGGAAATGCAGCACCTAAAGTAGGTTAAGCAGCCCTACCTTTTTCACTCCACGCAACCACTTTTGCAGCTCTAATTCAGTAACCCCCATTGCGGTGTTCTACTTAGGCTTCATGAGTTGCACAGTCTCTAGGTGAGGGAACTTCTTGTGGTCAATGAGGTCCCAATCTTCAAATTTTAGGCTAGGCACTGGTCCCAGGTGTGTGCCCTCAAAAATGATGTTGTATGGGAGGAGTGGGGTCTGGAGAGAGCTCTTTCTCTTGTCAAGGTCTTTGGGCACTTTAGCCTTCCCCTTCCACAGGGGATATAGGCGGAAAGCTTTGTTGGAGGGTGCACAGGCTCAGCTTCCTCCTCTATGCCTTTGTCCTCCTCTTCTTCAATGATAAGGTCCTCCAGGTTTTCCTACTCCTTGTCAGTTTCTATGTTAATTGTTGTACATCTAAGATGGTACTTGGTTAGGCTACCAATGCCAGAGCATCTAAAATAATTTTTTTGGGGGGTTTTTGGTTTAAATTTATGGAAGGCCAATGAATGAAGATAGATGCAGAATTGAAGTAATAAACCCTTTGGGGTATATTAATACTTCAGAAATGGGCTACTATAAAGAATTACACAGTGGTATAGATAAAAATAGTGGTGAGTAGAAGACAACAAAAAATATGATTATCACAGTTTCCAGACTATAAAACAGAACAATCACAAGTTGGACAACCTCCTAAACTACATTCCAGAGGTTCAAGGCAGTATACTCAATGCTTACACAAGATGATGATGATTTATTGATTAGAGGGGATTAGATATACAAACAATTGCATTAATCAAATCTCTTAAAAGATGATCACTTCAGGAGCTTATAGGAATCAATTGAAACTCTAATTGTTCCTACCTAGATATCTCTCCAAGTCATCAGCATATGAAGAAATAACACAATGATTGAAAAATGGAAAAAATTACAAGATAACACAAACTGTGCAAGACCATATTCAAAATACTTTGCTTTGTATTAAGGTTCTAGAAATATTTAATACATCAAGAGCCTGCAAAATCTTCCTTCAAAGGGGGCTTCCAGGTTCAAAGTAGCATAAACAGTTAAGACTTTACAAGCAATGAACTATGAATCTTCAACTCCAAACCCATAACATCTCAAAAAGAGAGTTATTTATACAATAATAAAATTTACAAATATCCTAAAATTGTTTAAGATTTATTCTAGGAATGGAGAAGATCTTCATGGCAAGAAGATAGGGGCAGCTATTGAACTTCTTCTTGTTGTCCCCTTTATTCAGGTTGTGCTAACTTTTGTACGATATTTTCCCCCTTTAAGATGATTGACTGTTTATGTCCTTCACGCTGGTTGATTCCTTGAGTTAGCCTTTTATCTGATCTGTTTAAACTCTGTATATATCATTCACCCTATTGATTAACCTTTACTGCGCTCCTTTAACCCTTACTATGCATTCAAGTTTTTATTTTGTTTTTCATATTAAATCGCTTCATTTGGTCTCCAAACTGTCACACAGGCTTTTTGTTTAAAAACCTGGAACAACAGTGTTCTTATCTACAAAATCCAAAATTAAGAAAAATCAAGTGGTAGAGGGTCTTCAATGGCTCAGCTGAGCTTGATAGGCTATTGGAAGGAGTCCGGGGCATATCAGAGGTGAAAATGATAGCTTTAATGATGTAGAGTAATTATTAGGGCTACACTGTGTTAAAACAGGAAAACACAACAAATGGTGCTTAAATGTGCTAAAAGGATAAACAGTCTTGCTTTTTAACCATCAGGTGAAAAATGAATAGTGGCAGAAATAGTACAGAGGATTAATCAAGGCAGGAATGGCTTAATATGGGTTTAAACTAAGATTAGTAGTAAAAATGAAGTTTTCGGGTCATTTCTGCGTTTCAATTGAAAATCGATTTAACATAGAAAATCATTGCAAAATCATATATGGCGGATTTGAAATTATTTGACACTGGTGGAAAATGACATCGGGTCTAGGTGGATAATTCTTATCACAGTTGGATTTGGTAGGTGGGAGGCCCATTACAAAGGACCGTGATAGGGGCCGGACGTGACATAACATTGAACTGTATTATATATTGGGTCGGGTTTGAGCCCCTTATCGCATATCAATGATCAAAAATGGTGGAGGTGTATTGCTTTAGGTGGGGAGCTACAATATGAGGCAGATGCGATGTGGGATCAGATCAATATATATATTGTTTCAGGTCCGGTTCTCATTATGATCGGAGATTGGAGTCGAGGATTGCAATAGGTGGAGGGTTAAGCTTGAGTGGGGACTTTTGCTATCTGCCGATGTGATTTTTCAAATAATACATAGTTTTATTTCAAAACTAATGTATATCATGCTTTAAAAGCCCACATTTATATGCTATGCAATATGTTTATTACATAGCTTTATAATAAAACTATTATATATGCATTGTTTTAAAAGGCCTGCAGTCTCGCTGAGTTGTGATGCGATATTTTATATAATGCATAGCTTCTATCAAAGCTAAAGGGTTTTCAGGATATTTTAATAAGGAGCTATATTATATATGGGAAAAGGAAATTTTAAGGGATTTATTACTATGAGGTTAGTGTTAATATGAAAATATTAGCGGAAGGGAAAATTTTATGTGAAAAGGGGAATTATATGGTAAGAAGGGATTTTTTGATGATGTTTTACTTTTCCTAGGTAAACAGGGTTTTTACTATGGGAAAAGGGGTTCTTATGGAATGAATGATAATGAATATATGAAGGGGAAGTTAGCAAATATATGAATGAATGAGGATGAGGAAGGTTAATAAATTGACTTGTAGTCCTTCATTTACTTCATGTAACTGCCTCATGAGCATAGAAACATGATAAATCTACATTTTTTCCAATCAACCATTAAACTTCTGTAACCTTTCTCTACTTACCCTTTGCTTATCCTATCATTTTTCTTCATTTAATGGGTGCATTTAAGCTAGCAAACCCCTATCCTTTCTTCTTATTTAACAAAAATAAACTATCTAAATCTACCCTTATAACTTCCAAGGGCTCAGATTAAACTGATGAGCACCTTATTATTCTCTACCTAACTACTAATCTACCAAGATTAAACAGTTTGGATAGATATTTATTCTCTATCTAGAACATTAAATTTAAAGCATGAAGCAGTCAAGATTAAATTGTTTGACTGTCATGGGTTGCGGCATTTAAAACAAGCTGCACACAACTCTTATTTTGCAGAAAAAAAAGTAGTGGCATTTAGACTTGCTCACTTTCAGAGTTTATTTGTTTTCTTTCTACCTAACATTTTCTTTTTGCCTTTATTTTTTAGAGCATCTACCCTAACATTTTCTTTGATATGGACATCATCATCAAAAATATTTTTTAAACTAACATTTTATTCACTATTGTATGTCCATATCCTAACTTAACATTTTTTGAAATATTATATCTAATCAAAACCAAAAAATGCTACAACGTTGGCTCCATCTGGGGACTGCTTTCTCCTATAGAATGCAGAGAACCTACAGATCCATGTGCCTTCTCCTCGAGCTATGGAGCCCTCGCTATAAACAATATCACACTCACATCTTGGAAAGGAAAAGAAAACCAAAGTTATAATGTTTGAGAAACCCTCCATTTATAGGATAATTGGAATATTGCCCCTCAAAATTTTGCAGCACAAAAGTGTTGTTACCCTTTACTTCAGTAATTGCTAAAGGTCCAAACCATAGCTTGTTGAATTTGCCATGCTTTCCTTTCTCTTCTCTCCTAGCATCCCATATTAGAACTAAATCACCTTCCTTAAAGTCTCTTTCTTTGGCTCTTTTATCAAACAACACCTTCATCTTATTTTCATATTTCTACAATTTGTATTGAACTTCATCTCTATTTTCATTAAGCTCAATAATATGATTTATTCTTCTAGAAAAATCATCAGGTTCATTCGTTGCATCCTGCAGAAATTTAAAATAGGGAAAGCCAAATCTATAGGGAAAATTGCATCTTTCCCATAGACGAGATGAAATGGATATTTGCCAGTTGATCTCTTTGGAGTAATTTTGTTTGCCCATACTGCATAAATCAAATGTGAGTCCCAGCTCTTTTTATGATCAACTAGTGTCTTTTTTATTACCTTTACCAAACTCTTGTTTGATGATTCTGCAAGACCATTACCCTGAGGGTAATATGGAGTTTAATGATGTAGAAAAATCTGATATTTCTCGCAAAATTCAATCATTTTAACACTAGAAAAATATGCTACATTATCAGTTACAATTTGAGTTAGGCAATCAAATCTAGATAAGATGTTCTCCTCAATAAACGTATTTACTACTACATCAGTAGCATTTCTGACTAGAGTTGCTTCCACCCATTTAGTAAAGCAATCTGTTGCAGTGAGGATCCATCTATGCTGATTAATTGAAGTGGGGTGAATCTCTCCAATAAAATCTAATCCCCATTGAGAAAAAGGAGCTGAAAACACTGATGGAACAAGAAGAAGAGCTGCTAATTTCTGTTTTCCAGCAAACATTTGGCAAGGAACACATCCTCTTACCTTTGCTCCTACTTGTAAAAACGATTACGACCAATAAAATCCTCCCCTCGGAGTCTTGTATGTTGTAGCTCTCCCAGCATAGTGTCCCCCACAAAATCCTGTATGAAACTGATCAATGATTCCTTCAGTTTCAGATTCTATTAAACATAATAAAAAAATGTTAAGTGGATCTTCCCAGTATAAATTTGCATTAATAATGCAGTACTTGACTAATTTCAACTTGAGAGTTTTACACGGGGTTTTGGAGAATGATGCTAGACACTCAAAATTGATCAAGAAAGTAACAATATCTTGATACCAGTTTGACAGCATGTAGTTTTCATCAATTTGTATTGGACTGATCTGCACTGAAGGTGGAGGTTCTTGTGGATTCTCCCCTGTAGGATGAAGGGCGAGTTCTTGTGGATTCTCCCCTTCTACAAGGACAAAAGGTTCTTGTGTATTCTTCCCTTGAGACTGAAAGGAAGGTTCTTGTGGATTCTTCCCTTCTATTTCTAAAACAGAATTGATTCCAAGTAATTTGTAGTTGGATTCAGCTAGAAGCTTAGCTAATCCTTTACCTTTTACTAGCTTGGTAGTCTTGATAGTTAGATCAAATTCCAAAATTTGAGTGATCCTTATACCTATTTTCCCATCATTGTCTGGCTAAGTTAAGACGAGTTTGACAACACTATTTGGGACATAAGTAGTAATAGGTGAGTGTAAGACATAAATTCTGATTTATTTCAGAGCTTGAATAAGGGCATAGGCTTGCTTCTCAATGGTGTCATACTTCAACTCAACATCTCTCATAACCTTGCTAAAAAAGGCTATGGTTTGGTCATGGGAATCTTTGTTTCTCTGTAATAAAATAGTAGCAAGGGTTGTTTCAGAGGCAAAAGAGAAAATACTAAATGGCTTGGTATAATCGGGGCTAGCTAAGGTGGGAGCTTCATAGATGGCTCTTTTTATTTGTTTAAATGCATGCCTAGAAGAGGGAGTCCATTTGACTTCACGATCCTTTTGAATCATGGCTGTTATATCCTTGACTGTCTCTGCATAACTGGGAATGAATCTCTTTAGAAAATTTATCTTGCCCAGAAAAGCTTGAATCTCCTTTCTATTTCTAGGCAAGGTTAATGATTCTATGGCAGATACTCATTTGGGATCAATTACTATGCCCTCCTTTGAAATTATATGGCCTAACAATTTTCCTTCTTTGACAACAAACAAGGACTTCTTTGGGTTCAGTGATATTCCAAATTTTCTACACTTGTCAAAAACCTTCATCAAGTGCTTTAAATTTTTCTGATCAGATTTAGAAAAAATAGTTATGTCATCAAGATAAATAACCACAAATTTATTTACCTAACCCATGAAAGCGATGTCCATTGCTGTTTGAAATGTTGCTCCAGCGTTTGTTAAGCCAAATGGCATCCTTGCGTACATGAATGTACTCTAGGGTGTTGTAAAGGTTGTCTTCTCTCTGTTTATTGTATCAACATTTACCTAATTATAGCCTGAAAAACCATCAAGTATAGACAGTCTTTATGATCCTAAAACCATTTGTAGTAGCTGGTCCATTTTGGGGAAAGGATAAATATTTTAATGATGCCTTATTTAGATTTTTAAAATCCACGCAGAGTCTTATTTATCCATTTTTCTTTCTAACAGGAACTAGATTTGCAACCCAATTAGAATATCTAAGAGGGAGGATGATCTGTGCATCTAACATTTCCTTAATTTCTCTTTCTATAGTTGGTAGAAGAGCTGGATTTATCCTTCTAAGCTTTTGTTGATGTGGTTTTGTTTCTGCCTTCAGAGGAATCTTGTGTTGTATTAAAGATGTGTCATAGGTTTTTAAATCAGCGTAAGTCCAGGCAAAAACGTCTTTATAATTTTGCAGCAACTTAAAATACTGAGTTTTGATTTCTGGGTCTAGAGATGCACACAATTTAATGTTTTTAACATCTTCAACGGTTCCAACGTTAATCTCTTCAACATCATCTTCTTAGGAAATAGACAGCGGGTTTTGGAGAACATCGTTCTGATCAAATAATTTTTCTAAAGGAATAAGTCCTTTTGGAATAAAATTATTAGATAGTTGGATAATGTTTTGATTGGCAATATGGGCTTTAAAAACTGAAGTTTCATTCCCTTCTGCATTTTCAGTTCTTTCATCATCAATTTGCAAAAAAAAAAAATCATCTATTACTTGCAGAAACATTTTCAATTGTTCGTCGTCTTCAAATATTTGCGAATGTTTGAGGTTATCAGGGATAGAGGGCCTATATTTGACTTGAATTTGATAGATTACATTAATATGATCAAGGATTTTAAAAGTGCTAGCAGAGACAGCTAAGGTATTTGCATGAACGTTCTGATCTCTAGGAATGTGAGTCAAATTAAAGGCATAAAAAAGGTTTTCAACTGTATCCCATACTTCATTACGATAGGACCTAAGTCTTGGATGCTTCATCTGGCAAACATTCTTTACTTGTTTAACGATAAGCTCAGAATCAGTAAAAACACTCAAGTTCTAGACTTTTAAGCTTTTGGATAAACTCAATCCTAAAAGGACAACTTCATATTCAACTACATTATTAGTGACTTCGAAATCTAATTTACATGTTTGTGTTATATTTTCCTTTTCAAGGGAAATTAAAACTACTCCAGCTCTTGCCCCGTCTTTCTTGCAAGAGCCATCAAAAAACAATTGCCAAATATTAGTTTGGTTTTGTTTTGAACTTTCAACTACCTCTTCAATTTTGACTTGAGTTTTGTGTTGGCTTGAAGTGAGCTCAAAGCAACCAAAGTATTGATCTATTGCATATATTGGATGGTTCCTTGGTTGATCAGTTTTACAAACAATATGTGCAAATCTTACCTCTCTATATAATCTCAATTTATCTCCTCCATAAACAGGAATAGTAGAATATGACATATCCATCTGTAGAGTTCCCCCTAGTTTGGCACAACATGACCTAGAAAGGAGCATTCCACACTTAGGAGGGATATTTGTAACAACAATGTCAAGAACTAAACTTTTAACTGGGATTTGGGCAAGGGTAACCACTAAATCCTTGATCAATCCTAAACATGGCACCCTTTTAGAATCAAAGGTGTACAGGTCATGGTAGGATTTATTGATATCTAATTTCAAAAGGTCCATGATCAATTTTGGCATAAGGTTGTGTGATGCTCCTGAATCAAGCATACAATTGTATAACATGGAGTCATTTGTTTTAAGAGTTACATAGAAGGGAGGCACTATCTCATCTATCATGTCTGAACTAGGGCCAAAAACTACTACGGGTTTTTCATCTTGCAAGCTTAATATGACATCACCTTAGCATCAACTGAGGTGTTTTGAATCCATTTAGTGACTTGGCTTTTGTAACCAAGGTTTTTAGAAAGTTCTAACAATGTAATTGGGATCTTAACCCTCTCTAATTCTTTTTCAACATTAAATGCAGTCAAAACGTTTTTACCGGCTTGGGAAGTATCAATTGACTAATCTAAGGGCTAAATAAGAGTTGTTTGAGATTCAACAGTTTTGGTACGTGGTTCAATCACTAGATTTTCCTTTGGAGATCTCCTAGGACTAGGTCTAGGCTTGAGATCATACCTTTTATTTAATTTTACAATTAAAAATTTAGAAAAGCATGATATTTAGATACCTGTGCAACTTCCCGATACTCTTGAACTTGATTTTTTTGTGAGAGAGGAATGATGGTTGTTTGATTGGAAGAAGAAGAATCCATACTATTAATATCTTCAGTAATTGTCATAGTATTATCATCAAGTTGTTGGTCATATATTAATAAAGGAGTAGGAACCTATTGATCATTGGTAGGTCTCTAAAGAATTTGTAGTGGTTGGTTTCTCTTATATTGACCTTGATTTTGGTTTTGAGGTCTAGCAACTGTTTGTTGTATGGTCCTAGGTTGGGTCTCAATATTTGAAATCCTATTCGATAGGTTTCTAAGAAGATATGTTATTTCATCTATTTTTGAGTCTTCTGACTTAGTCTTTCAGGAAATAGAGGCTTCCTGAGCAGTTTTGAGTTTTCTTTGGGCCTTTTCTTCCTTAAGTTTTAAAGAAGTTGAGGCTGCCCTATTTTCTTCTACTTCTATAGCATTTGTTTGCATATCTTCAAGAGTTCTTGAAGTTCTTTCTCGTAGCATAACAACAAAGTCATCATCGAAATGTTTATAAAACCTAGACTTAGCTACTACCACAGGGGGCTTACAATTAACAGGCATTTTGTGATAGAGTTTGTTAAATCTTTTGATAAAATATGAAACTGGTTCATTGAAGTTCCTTTCAAGCTCTTCAAATTCTATGAGGAAATAAAGAGGATCCTTTTTGACACCCCAATGATTTTTGAATATGGTAGTAAGCTCTTCCCAGTTTCTAATGGATGCTGCTTGTAACTGTCTAAACCAAATCCTCACATTTCCATCGAATGACTATATAAACAATCTCAAATAAACATTTTCTACTTCTATGTTCATGTTGTCTGCAAAGTGAAGGAAAGCTTGAAGATGGTCTTCAGCTGAGGGACCAATTTCTCCATTGTATTTGGGGAGGTATTTTAAATAACCAGCTGGGAATGCATCAAGGTTATTAGGTAAGACTAAGGCAGCATATCTGGCCTACACAATTTTTTGGAAAGCCATGACAGTAGGTGGTGTATGAGGTGCTTGAGGTGTATGAGGTTGTTTGGGTGAAGTATGAGGTGTTTGTGTGGATGTAGAGGATGAAGAAGAAATAGAGGAAGAAGATGATGATTTAGGGGTTGGTGAACTAGTTGGAGGTGAAGGACGAGGAGATCTCCTAAAATACTTCAAAGGAGTCTTAAGAACTAATTTTGGGACTTGAAAAGGAATACATTCTTTTGATTCAAAAAGAGGATTGGTATACACAAAAAATCTCTCTTCAGGTTGCTCAGAAGAAGAAACTTTAGGTTGATTAAAAATGGAAGGAAGTGGATAGATGGTAGGGGATATGAAATTTGTAGGTTTATATTCAGGTAGATTAACACCCAAATTAGATTCAGCGATAGGTGATCCTGGTGGTAGTGTGGGTCTTGGATGAGATTCTAATGAATGAATAAGGTATGTTGACTTGAAATCAACTCCTTTATTTAGAAGTTCAACAACCCTAGGTGATAAATGGGAGTAATTAGGATCAGATGGGATATTACTATAGGGGTCAAATGACTCTACTTCTTCATATTGTAGGACTAAAGAGGAAGAAGAAGATGATCGATGGTGTCCCCTTTTAGATCTCGTTTTTCTTAGAAGCTTGACAGGATCTGACAGAGGTTTAACTATGTTAGCTTCTAAAGAAGATCTAGTATGTTTATAAGGTACCAAATTGGGAGTGTGGAGTCACCAAGGTGAATGATTTTAACCTTCTAAATCCTTTAATCACCTTTAAAGGAAAATAATGAATGAATATCGTTGCCCCGAGGGAAACTTAAATGAAATTTGAATCCCCGGCAATGGTGCCAGTCCGATGTCGTACCTATGAGATAGTAGTTGGTCAAGCTACCAATGCTAGAGCATCTAAAATAATTGTTTTGGGAGGTTTTTGGTTTAAATTTATGGAATACCAATGAATGAAGACAGATGCAGAATTGAAGTAATAAATCCTTTGGGTTATATTAATACTTCAGCAAGGGGCTTCTATAAAGCATTACACAATGATATAGGTCAAAATAGTGGTGAGTAGAAGACAACAAAAAATATGATTATCACAGTTTCCAGACTGTAAAATAGAACAATCACAAGTTGGAAAACCTCCTAAACTATGCTCCAGAGGTTCAAGGTAGTGTACTCAATGTTTACACAAGATGCTGATGATTTATTGATTACAGGGGATTCGCTACACAAACAGTTGCATTAATCCAATCTCTTAAAATATGATCACTACATGAGCTTAAAGGAATCAATTGAAACTCTAATTGTTCCTACCTAGATATCTCTGCAAATCATGAGTATATGAAGAAATAACACAATGATTGAAAACTGAAAAAACTTATAGGATAACACAAACTATGCAAGACCATATTCAAAATCCTTTGCTTTATATTAAGGTTCCAGAAAGATTTAGTACATCAAGGGTTTGCAAAATTTTCCTTCAAAGGGGGCTTCCAAGTTCAAAGTAGCATTAATAGTTAAGACTTTACAAGCAATGAACTATGAATCTTCAACTCCGAACCCATAACATCTCAAAAAGAGAGTTATTTATACAATAATAAAATACAAATATCCTAAAACTATTTAAGATTTATTCTAGGAATGGAGAAGATCTTCATGGCAAGAAGATAGGGGAAACTATTGAACTACTTCTTGTTGTCCCCTTTATTTAGGTTGTGCTGGATTTTGTATGATATTTTCCCCCTTTAAGCTGATTGACTGTTTATGTCCTTCATGTTTGCTGATTCCTTTAGTTAACCTTTTACCTGATATGTTTAAACTCTATATATATCATTCACCTTGTTGAATAACCTTTACTGCGCTCCTTTAACCCTTACTATGCATTCAGGTTTTTACCGTGTTTTTCATAGTAAATTGCTTCATTTGGTCTCCAAACTGTCCCACAAGATTTTTGTTTAAAAACCTGGAACAACAATCTTCATACCTACAAAATCCAGAAATTATTAAGAAAAACCAAGTGGCAAAGGGTCTTCAATGGCTTAGCTGAGCTTGATAGGCTATCGGAAGGAGTCTGGGGCATATCAGAGGTGAAAAAGATAGCTTTAATGGCTGCAAAGGAATTATTGGGTCTGCGCTGTGTTAAAATAGGAAAATAGAGAAAATGGTGCTTAAAATGCATTAAAAGGATAAACAGTCTTGCTTTTTAACCATCAAACGAAAAATGAACAGTGGCAGAAATAATATTGAGGATTAATCAAGGTGGGAATGGCTTAATTTGGTTTTAAATTGAGATTAGTAGTAAAAATGAAGCTTTCGTGTCATTTCTGTGTTTCAATTGAAAATTGATTTAACACAGAAAATCATTGCAAAACCATATATGGCGGATTTGAAATTATATTGACACTGGCGGAAAATGACATTGGGTCTGGGTGGATAATGCTTATCGCAATCGGAGTTGGTGGGTGGGAGGCCCATTATAAAGGACCGCAATAGGGGCTGTATGCGACATAACATTGAATTGTATTATATATTTGGTAGTGTAAGGACCTGCGGTTCGGTTGACTCCCTCTGTGCGAAGTGTGAGCATCTATGACCAAAGTGTGTGAAGTTACAAGTTTAAAATGCACATGGATGGTTGAGTTTTGAATGATTTATAGTGTGGCGACATGTTTGGGAACACCCATGGGCCGACTCACATGTATAGCAACTTGGGCGATGGATTGTTGGCAACCAACAATGGAAACAAAGTTGCGATGATGTGAGTGAATTTGGCACGCGGTGGACAAGTCGGCTTGGGTAGCTCGATTTGCCCAACCACTCATATAAGTAACAAGGCATTGGAGCTTGGAAAGGCATCATTCGAACATCGCTCTACAACACAAAGAGGAAATGTGAAGAGGTGTGAAGCTGCAGTAAGGAGGCGCAACACATATGCACCCACTCTTGGGCAACATTACATGGTGAAGCATAATTTTGTGTATTGGGTGAAGGCGTAGGTATGGTAAGGTGCCCACCATTCGGTGAAGACACGAGTGGAGACTCGGGTGAGGTCACCTGTTCATAATGCAAGGTAAACAGGTGGAGACTCGGGTGAGGTCGCCCACCTGTTTTGTAAGGTGAAGCACGGTTTTGTGTATCGGGTGAAGGCACAGGTGTGCGAAGGCACTCATTGTTCGGTGAAGACACAAGTGGAGACTCGGGTGAGGTTGCCTACCCGTCGTGCAAGGTGAACATGGTGGTGACTCGGGTGAGGTCGCCCGCCCGTCATGAAAGGGTGAATGACACGAAGTTCGGTTGAGGAGTGCGGTTGGGGGTCCGTGTGAGGGTGAGCCCGCCCAACTCGGGCAAGGAACTCGATTGGCACATGAAGGTGTTGCCTGTTGTAAAATTGGATAAGTATGAAACTTGGTGTCTTCCAAGTATACTTGTAAACATTGTAAAGTTGTATAATATATTGAAATTGGGCAGACTCATTGTTTAGGGAGTTGCCCCTCCCTTTATACTGTGCAATTGTGTTCTTAATGTATAATTGCTGATGATAATGAATGTGTATGGGTGTTCATTAGTATAAAGGAAACATAATAATACTTGGTTGCGATAAAAACAAACTAAGTAGACAATTGGCTAGGCGTAGTCCATGAACATAAGCATTGGTGAAAAGAAAGTGTTCGGTGGTGCCGCACCTCGCCAAGTGCGACTGAAAGACTACCGCAGGCCTGGGGGCATGACAGTTGGTATCAGAGCTCAATGAAGAGCTTATTATTGAAGCTACTTAAGGGTTGAATAAGCTTGACAGCTGGTGACAATACCTGTTTCCACTAATACTTACAGGTGCTTGCAAGTGAAGGAAGTTGGTTTCACATACAAGTGGGACAAGAGCTGGTTCAGGTTGCAGGGAACTTGGTGAAGCTGGTGGATGGTCTATACTAGATCACAAAGGAGGAAGCAGTTAGCAGAAATTGTATGTGAATCTCAGGTTGGGGAATCTAGCCGCATTGCAACAAATGCTTTCCTTGAGAAGGTGTTAGAAAGAATGGAGGACTTGGAATCTTTCTAGACTATGAAGATGAACTTGGTCATGAAGGATCAAGAGGTTAATTCGAAGATGAGGGAAGAATTCGATGAACTCCAGACTCAACATGAGTACACTGATCTTATGTGTACACAACTTGAATTAAAGGTGAAGGAGATTGAAGAAGTGAGAGATCGAGGTTTGGTAGAGATCTTGAACTTGCAGAAATCTCTTGATGAAGCCAGAGATGAGATCGCAGTGTTGAAGAGGGTCGTGAGGCATAACTCAGGTGGAGGAGTGCCTCATGTGGAAGTCAAGGAACCAGAATCTTATGATGGTACAAGGAGTGCGAAAGCTCTTGGTAACTTTCTCTGGGATATGGAGCAATACTTGGAACGCTTGGGTCTATCTGATGATGAGACAAAGGTGAAGGCAACTGCTTAATTCTTGATGAAGGATGCTAAGATGTGGTTGTGAAGGAGAACGGATCAGATTGCCAATGGTAGTGCTGATGACATAACTTCGTGGGATGACATGAAGAAGGCTTTGGAGACCCACTTCAATCCTCAAGATGAAACATGGGGAGCAAGGATGAAGATTAAGTTCATAAAGTAGACAAGGAACCTAAAAACATTTCAGCGGGAGTTTGCAAGTGCAGTTCTGGAACTTCCTGACATGGTGGAGAGGGAAAAGGTGTTCAACTTCATTATTGGATTGAAGCCTTGGGCATGCAATGAAGTGAAGAGGCAGAAGATTAAGACACTTGAGGAAGCTCTTGCTACTGTGGATCGATTGGTGGAGCATTATGATGAGACTTCTAATGAAAGGAAGAAGAAGTTTGATAAGCCAAAAGAGAAGAAGAAGGATGACGCTTTGAGATTGGATGATAAGTCGAAGACGAAGAAAGCCTTGAAGTGTTGGATATGTGCTAAACCACATACGGTGAAGAATTGTCCTTCAAGATCGAAAGTGGACGCTATAGCACAGTCTAATATGAAGAATGAAGAAGCTCCTGTGGGGATGATGCAGATTCTTGGAGCTGCTGCTACTACAGAGGTGGTCTCTTGGAGAGATCCTAAGAGGAATAGTTTCGAGTGTGTTCGGATGAAGATTGGGAGTGCTGATATACTCACTATGGTGGATAGTGGGGCTACTCACAACTTCATGAGTAAAGATACTACTAGAAGGATTAGACTGAAATTTGTACCAGTGAAGGGACAAATAAAGACAGTGAATTCTCCTCCTGATTGTGTTCTTGGTGTAGCTGAAAGAGTAGACACAACACTAGGTGAGTGGACTGAAAAAATCGACTTCACTATAGTGTGGATTGATGGCTATGAAGCTGTGCTGGGGATGGAATTCTTGAAATAATATGATGCTATGATTGTTCCACATTTGAAGAAGTTGTACATTTACGATGGAAGGGAAGATGTACCCATTGGTGTTCCAACCATTGGTGTGACAAGACCTGATTGTAAACTAGAAGTGATGCAGATGGAGGATGAGAAGCGCATGGGAGACATAAGTAAGCGATTGTCTACTATTGAGGCAAAGCTTATTGAGCAATCATTGGTTATCAAGACACTCTCTGATAATATCTTGGATTTTTCAAGAAGGCTAGAGGAGGTTGAGGATGATGATGATGACGAGGAGGCTTATGTGAGGCCAAATGTCCGAGAGGAGGATCAGGTTACATATCTACAAAGGATGGAGATAAAAAATCCTGATAGATGGATTGATCTTATTAGTGAGGGTGAGCCTTCAGGATCTACTGCCTCTACATCTTCTTAGATGACATAGAAGATGGGGCTCATTGTTAGTTGCTCATGGCAGTGAGTCCTTGAAATAGGTTGAGTAGGTATGATAGATGGTGCAAGAATGGTTCGACATTAGCATCATGACATGTTGCAAATGGGATGGAGTTTCCATGGACCTGAGCATGGTGAGATTCTTGGTGAGCCCAGGATGTGGCAGAATATGAGAAAGATTGGTTTAGGCATAAGGATGGACATTCTTATGATTTGAGAATGATAGTTGGACTGATCACCCGACTAGTTCGAGTCATGAGGTCTAGCAGTGTATGAGAGATGTTTTGGCATCAGGACAAGGAGGACGACCGTTCATAGGATGGGACAACACATGATGGAGACAATTGTTTTTGCATATGCTGTAGGGATGTTACAATGTATGAAATGATTGATATCATGGAACAAGGATGAGATAGTTGGAGATGATGATCTTGGTGGATGGTTCCAAGGTGGCATGATTGTCAAGGATGACAATGAATTCAGGTGGAGGAGGATGTAAGGACCTACGGTTCAGTTGACTCCCTCCGTGCAAAGTGCGAGCATATACGACCAAAGTGTGTGAAGTTACAAGTGTAAAATGTGCATGGATTGTTGACCGTTGAATGATTTATAGCGTGGAGACATGTTTGGAAACACCCATGGGCCGACTCACATGTATAGCGACTTGGGCGATGGATTTTTGGCTGACCAACAATGGAAATGAAGTTACGATGATGTGAGGGCATTTGGCACACGGTGGACAAGTCGGCTTGGGCAGCTCGACTCGCCCAACCGCTTGTATAAGTAACAAGGCATTGGAGCTTGGAAAGGCATCATTCAAAAATCGCTCTACAACATAAAGAGGAAGTGCGAAGAGGTGTGAAGCCACAACAAGGAGGCGTAGCACATATGCGCCCGCTCTTGGATAGCATCACACGGTGAAGCACGGTTTTGTGTATCGGGTGAAGGTGCGGGTGTGGAAAGGCACCCACTGTTCGATGAAGACAAGGGTGGAGACTCGGATGAGATCACCCGCCCGTCGTGCAAGGTAAATGGGTGGAGAATCGGGTGAGGTCACCCGCTTGTCGTGCAAGGTGAAGCATGGTTTTGTGTATCGAGTGAAGGCATGGGTGTGGGAAGGCACCTGCCATTCGATGAAGACACAGGTGGAGACTCGAGTGACGTCTCCCGCCCGTCGTGCAAGGTGAACGCGGTGGTGACTTGGCTGAGTTGCCCACCCATCGTGCAAGGGTGAATGACACGAAGTTCAATTGAGGAGTGCGGTTGGAGGTCCATGTGAGGGCACGCCTATCCAACTCAGGCAAGGAAATCGGTTGGCACACGAAGGTGTTGCCTGTTGTAAAATTGGCTAAGTATGAAACTTGGTGTTTCCTAAGTATACTTGTAAACATGGTAAAGTTGTATAATATATTGAAATTGGGCAGACTCATTGTTTAGGGAGTTTCCCTCCCTTTATACTGTGAAATTTTGTTCTTCATGTATAATTGCTAATGATAATGAATGTGTATGGGTGTTCATTAGTATAAAGGAAACATAATAATACTTGGTTGCGAAAAACAAACTAAGTAGACAATTGGTTAGGTGTGGTCCATGAACATAAGTATTGGTGAAAAGAAAGTGTTCAGTGGTGCCGCACCTTGCCAAGTGTAGTTGAAAGACTACCACAGGCCTAGGGGCATGACAGGTAGGGTCTTGGCCCCTTATCGCATATCGATGATCGCAGACAACGGAGGTGTATTGCTTTAGGTGGGGAGCTACGATATGAGGTGAATGCGATGTGGGATTAGATCTAATATAATATATATATTATATATATAATAATATATAATTGTATATAAAATAAGTATATATATATATAATATATTATATATATATATATATATAATTATCTATAATATATATTATAGTATTATATATATATATCTATCTCAGGTCTCATCGTGATCAGAGATCAGAGTTGGGGATTGCAATAGGCAGAGGGTTAAGCTTGAGCGGGGACTTGTGCTATCCGCCGATGTGATTTTTCAAATAATACATAGTTTTATTTCAAAACTAATTTATATCATGTTTTAAAGGCCTGCATTTATATGTGATGTGATATGTTTATTACATAGTTTTATAATAAAACTATGGTATATCCATTGTTTTAAAAGGCCTGCGGTCTCGCTGATTTGCGATGCAATATTTTATATAATGCATAGTTTCTATCGAAACTAAAGGGTTTTCGAGATATTTTAATAAGGTGTTATATTATATATGGGAAAAGGAAATTTTAAGGGATTTATTACAATAAGGTTAGTGTTAATATGAAAATATGAGTGGAAGGGAAAATTTTATGTGAAAAGGGGAATTATATGGTAAGAAGGGATTTTTCATGATGTTTTACTTTTCCTAGGTAAAAAGGGTTTTTACCATAGGAAAAGGGGTTCTTATGGAATGAATGATAATGAATATATGAAGGGGAATTTAGCAAATATATGAATGAATGAGGATGAGGAAGGTTAATAAATTGACTTATAGTCCTTCATTTACTTTGTGTAACTGCCTCATGAGCATAGAAACATGATAAATCTACATTTTTTCCAATCAACCATTAAACTTCTGCAACCTTTCTCTACTTACCCTTTGTTTATCCTATCATTTTTTCTTCATTTAATGGGTGCATTTAAGCTAGAAAACCCTTATCCTTTATTCTTATTTAACAAAAATAAGATATCTAAGTATACCCTTATAACTTCCAAGGGCTCAGATTAAATTGATGAGCACCTTATTATTCTCTACCTAACTATTGCTTTGCCAAGATTAAATAGTTTGGACAGATCTTTATTTTGTATCTAGAACATTAAATTTAAAGCATGAAGCAGTCAAGATTAAATAGTTTGACTTTCATGGGTTGTGGCATTTAGAACAAGCTACACACAACTATTATTTTGCAAGAAAAAAGTAGTGGCATTTAGACCTACTCACTTTCAGAGTTTATTTGTTTTCATTCTACCTAACATTTTCTTTTTTCCTTTATTTTTTAGAGTAGATACCCTAACATTTTCTTTGATATGGATGTAGTGTCCTATCTAGGGTGCTAGACTGGGCTAAATTTATTATCGACTAGGGTGCGTAGACTTAGAGGCGTGTGCCTAAAATATATAGACATAAAGGATCTAATCTAAGCCTACTCTTCCTAATTACAATGCTGTGACTTGATTTAATATCAAACTATCAATCAAATATTAACTAAGCATCAAACTATGTATCATTATCAGCAAAGATTCAATTCATAACATGCTATGTATCACTGTATTTAAAGGTTTTGGTCTCCTTACAGAGACATCAAACATAAAACCTCTTTTCAATGGTACCCAACATTCATGAACATTTATTACAATCATGCAAAGTGAAAATCGTAAGCATACAGTCCATGACAGTGCTTTATAAGGCAACCTTGGATCGAATCCCTTACAGGATATAATTCACAATCCAAATGATGGTCTATTCAAGCGCACGCATAAACATATAAACATCGCATTCATAAAAACATAAATATAAACATCGATTTAATCCATGTGTATATATATCAATATCAAATACCAATCAAATGCTCTGACTGTAAACGCAATTAAAATGACACTGTAAATGCAATTAAAATGGTAACAGTATACCATGTACGCAGGGCTCGTCCGCGTTCTTGGTATACCGAGCTTGTTATCCCACGATCACCGTATTAAAACAACGCACTGTGATTATAATGCAAGTCTTATTTGTATTAAATCAAAGCTCTGTTCCTGAAGCAACAAGTAAAAATGTAAAACGAACATATAACTAGGTTCGGACTTATATTTACATATGGTTCACATCCCTCGAAAATGGATGTTCATCCATGAGCGGCTGTTGCCGCTTTTACCAAAACACAAAATGTTTCTATCCTTGCTTACGCACATAAAAAAAAGGAAACAACTAAAAATCGATTTGAACTGTGACTGTGTGTTGTTGCTGCCTTTGTCGCCAACATGCCATAGTTGACCAGGCGTTGACCGCGCATGTAGGAGGGTTGTTTCCACTGCGGGATAGGTGCTTGTCCATGCTTGGACATTCCACTTTTCGCCCATACCTTTCGCTCTGGCCTAGCTGTCATGCCACATGTCAAACGATAAGCCATTTACAGGTTGTTGGGACTTCCTGTAGTCATTTTTCCCAAAAATTCCTAATTTATTAACAAAAAACCCTTAAATCAATTTAAATGCAATTCAACAACTATAAGACTATTAATTAATCAATTTCCAAGGCATTTGAGGGATAAATGATGAAAAGAGGTAGGTAGTTGTCATGTTTTGGGAGGAAAAAATGGGTCATAGAATGGTACCAACATCTCTCCCCGACTTAATGGATTACCATGTCCTCATGCTAACCCTTAAGTGCTTCCTTTAAACTCGGTCCCTGCCTGTACCTCTGCTGACTTGAGCAATGTGTCTACATTCTTTTTCACCTGGGCATCTTTCTAGTCATGGAGCTCTTGCTTTAGTCTTTTGTACTTTTCTTTGAGGGTCTTCTTTTGATTGTATCACTTGGTGGCCCACTTGCAAATGTCTGTCTGCTCAGCTTCCAGCTCATTAACTCGCTCCTTTAACTTTTCATTTTTTTTTTGAATTTCCTTACTTTGTGTTCGGAGCATTTCATTTTCTTTCTTAATAACTTTCTCCAGCATGTTAGCCTCCATGAGCTCTTCCTTTAGTTTTTCCATTTGTCTCTCTAATTTCTTCTGCTTCTTATTGGGAGGTGGTGACCCTCTTTCCTGTTTGTTATTTCTTTCGACCTCTATATCAGCTCTTGGGGGTGAATGGCTTTCAACACCTACATCGGCTCCTGGCCCTAGTGGTGAATGGTCACTGCTCTGAATATCCTTCTGTATAGGTGCATTGGATTCGGGTTGGTCTTCTTGCAACTGAACTTTTTATGTCCTTCTTGTTCTCCTTGAGTAAGTGGTGAAGACTTTGTCTTGTTCTGCCCTTTTAGCATCCTCCTTTCTCATTTGTCTGGTCCTTATGCTGCTCATAGGTGGGGGTATCTTGTTAGCTTTGGATGATGCTGGAATCTCCTCATCAATGTCCTTCATAAACCCTGAATTTTCTTGTGATTCTTCTTTGTCTTCCTCATCCCTGATTTGGTTGACAGCTAAGAACTCCTTCCATGTTTTCCCTCTTCTTTGCATTTCATGTTCAATGAGAATTTTGATTAAACCAAAATGATATAAGCTTTTGTCTTCGTTTCCTTTCTGCTTCTGGATGGTTTTGGACATCTTAGTTAGGCTCTGCAATAAGAAATATGGTAAACTAATGACACATTGTTTCTTTATGTGTAGCAACAACTTGATGTGGTATAAATAGACAATACTGTAGCGACCTTCACAGGTTACAAACTTTTGAAGTATGTAAACCATTTCATCCCAAGGATACACCAACCAACTTATTGGAACGCCATTCTTCCAGTTGACCGCTGAGACTTGGGACCTTGACATGAATTGGGTCCACGATTTCTCTTTGAATTGTTTGGTTTTAAAATACTTTTCCCCCTCTGGGCTAACCCCTATCGCTTGGGCGATGGTGTCCTCTAAAACCCTGAATGAGAAAGTGCCTATCAGGGCTTTCTCCCCATTAAATGTGAAGGCGAATTTCTTAGCAACTTCTTCGTTGCTTCCATG
>APFE030774212.1:110164-162105 GCA_000404065.3 Pinus taeda
GTTCATCCATGAGCGGCTGTTGCCGCTTTTACCAAAACACAAAATTTTTCTATCCTAGCTTACGCACATAAAAAAAAGGAAACAACTAAAAATCAATTTGAACTGTGACTGTGTGCTGTTGCTGCCTTTGTTGCCAACATGCCATAGTTGACCAGGCATTGACTACGCATGTAGGAGGGTTGTTTCTACTGCGGGATAGGTGCTTGTCCATGCTTGGACATTCCAATTTTCTCCCATACCTTTCGCTCTGGCCTGACTGTCATGCCACATGTCAAACGATAAGCCATTTACAGGTTGTTGGGACTTCTTGTAGTCATTTTGCCCAAAAACTCCTAATTTATTAACACAAAACCTTTAAATCAATTTAAATGCAATTCAACAACTATAAGACTATTAATTAATCAATTTCCAAGGCATTTGAGGGATAAATGATGAAAAGAGGTAGGTAGTTGTCATGTTTTGGGAGGGAAAAAGGGGTCATAGAATGGTACCAACAATGGACATCATCATAAAAAAAGAATTTTAAACTAACATTCTTTTCACTATAGTATGTCCATATCCTAACTTAACATTTTTTGAAATATTCTATCTAATCAAAACCAAAAACTGCTACAACATTAATGACTTTCCCCTTCTCCTCCATCGTCTGCCTGGTGCGCAGTGGGTTTCATGGGAATACACGTACGGGAACCATCGTCTTTTTGTCTTTCTTTGGTCTTGGCATGCATGGTGATTTAAGTATTTCTGCCACAATCCCGATGCCTTCAGGGGCATCCCCCATAATTAGGGCCTGTGCAGCCTCTTCGACGGTCATCTCTATAACTTCCTCAGATGCTGCCATCATGTATGACCAGAAATCTATCACTTGCATACTCAGGGGCTCAATTAAAGTTCTGCACAGGTCAAACAGGGCCCTGCTCAGGCTATGCGGGGTATACAACTACTCAATTGACAAATGACCAAGTGTTGTTTACTGGGAAGCCTTTTGTAATTTATAGCACCTTTTGAATTTTAATTCGACTGTTCCCCCAAAATCTGGCTCATTAATTCCACCTTGGTGGTATATTTTCCCAAATCTTGCCCATAAATCACATCTTAAATGCCTGTCGCTCGCTCCATTTTCTCTCAAGTCGAGCATCACATCATGAATAGTGACTCCAACGGTCACTTTCTGGCCAACCCGCATGGCAGCATAGCCCCCCTTGCGCGGTCGCAGACCTTGTGACTCTTTGCTTCTGCGTGCAACTCCAACATCGTGCAGCTCCTAGGCAGAGTAATTTATAGTCCTGCACCTCCTTACAACTACCAAGAGTGTTAAGATATACTTTCCACAGCTAGTCAAGTGGTCATGCCATCTATCTAGGGTTTCATCTAGTCATCCATCACTTTTTCTAGAAAATACCCATGCTTTATTGTTGCTAGCCGTGTCACGGACTTTATCATCTATAGCGTTCCACCCTGTTTGATTCACTTAGTAATGTGTAGTCCAAGCCAAGTCATCGGACTAATCAATTTACGACGATAGTCCTCAAACTTGTCAACATGATCGTGCACACCCTATTTTATCACTCTAGTTTCCTTATCGAGAAATTCTTCCTTTATTTGGTCCTCCAACTTCTTGACATCCGCCTTTACCAGATCTCTTTTCACTCTTAATCATACCCTTTCTTTCCCAAGTTCTTGGAGCCTAAAGTTGCCCTGTTGGATTTCTTCTTCCAAGGTTCTACGAACCGTCATATCTACCAGTGTTGCCATATGCGAACTCAGCATTTCATGCTCTATGGGGATTACAACATTCACTTCATACTATAGCCTCAGAGGTGCCTACACCATCAAGTTCTTGCACACGGTCCTATAAGCCCATAGAACCACTAGTACGCATAGGTCCCAATCAGTCCGCTTCACATTGTGGAGCTTGTTCAGTGCTTCTCATACTTTGTTAAAGGCTTCTGTGTGGATAACCTTCTGCGCACTTGGTCTTTTCATACTCCATGGTCCCAACTGGAGGGGTCGTTTGTGCCACTACATCACCCATGCATGCTTACTAACTGTGTTGCCTAACCTGAAGACTATGTGCATCTGCACAGGTTTCGTACCATATGCTTGTATCCATCTAGAGAGGTGGGTGCATAGACTATTTCGTCTAGCAATCTTATCCGTTAATCGCATCTCAGGCCTCCCAAACTGCATGTGCATCATCCTCCTACATTCATTCCAGTCCTCAAAGCTTCTTTGGTGTGTACCCCACCACTTCCCAGGCGTAGCGCGTAGTACCCATTTCAAAGCTTCAAAACATTGATGTTCCAGCACTTCTGCTTCAAATCTGCTCAAGAAGTCATCCACCTCACTTAACCCATGATACATAGGCAAATCCCTCACCTCCATCGATATGCAGTGCAACGATCTCATCATCATGTTATAGTTTAGTGTGGTTACCTCATGTAACGAGTTTTGCTATCATTCTATTTTCGCATCTGAATCCGATCTGCAGGAGCTTTCACACTCCCATGAGATTCTTTCATCCACAATCAGATTCACCCAGTCTTTCTCTTGCACGATTATCTTGTAGATGTAGTCCAGGTCATCATCGTTGTCGTAGCTATGCACTGGCTCTGTGCAGCACAATCCTTCTGCGGGGTCCAAAGGTACAACTACGCACATAGACCTTTTCTCAAAAATCATCTTGTGCTTATTCAGATTTATCACCCCATTCATGTCAGTGGCCCAATCTATTCCTAATAGCGCGGGGTAGGGATTGTTGTCATCAATAATCTCTATCACTTTGAAATCTACTAGCATACTTGCTCCTTCGACATCTATTGTGATTCCCTGCAATATCCCCATAAGTAGGATCTTTTACTGGTTCACCATTCGCAGTTGGATAGGAGACCATTATAGCACAGGCCTTCCCATGCACTCCCATGTTTGCTTCGGTAGGACATTCGCATCTGATCCTAGATCCATAATCACTTGGTCCATCTCATATTCTCCAATCTACTTGGTCAATCTCATCTCCCTTTCCATTCGCGTCGTGTGCTTTCTGAGCTTCTAGACTACTTGCGGTTATCCTGGTGTGGTCCCAATGCATCTATTTATGAGTTCCTATAGCCCCTTTACAACCTTTTTGTCATGTAGAAGCTTCATGCATGTTTCTAGGAATGTGGTGAGCATCAATGGGTCCATTTCCAGCTCTGGTCTGTCTTTGCTTCCTGAAGTGGAGACATCAACGAAGCTCTTCTTGGCTTCCATGAAGGTTTCCTTAGCGCGCTTCAAATCAAACTCTAGTTCCTTCGTTGGAGCCTTGCGAACCCAAGTACTTTCTTCAGGCTACTTGCCTCTGTCATCCCCTATTGTAATTCCACTTCGGAGCACAATATTCACATCAGGGTCTTCCTCATGTGGTTCAGACCTCATCATTTGGCGGTTTTAATTTAGGAGAGGTTGGAGTGCTCCTTTATCATGTAACCTTGCTATCAGTGTGGGAAAATCCTCTATCTCATGATCAAATAATGTATAATACAAGCATGATGGTTGTGTTGGATTCGTACAATCGTGGGCATAATGTCCTAGCCCTCTGCAATTGTAACATATTAGTTGTCTGCGACCTCTTCTTGGTCCTCCTCCACCTCGGCCTCATCCACCCCCCTGAAATATTGTTCACGCCATCCCTACGCTCTAGTCAAGGGGCCACGTTTCGGTGATCCATCATCATCTCATAAATTCTACAAGTGCGCTCATCATGGCCTACTAATTTACAGAAATTACAGAACAACTGTTGTGAATTCTGTGTGTACTTCTGTAATAAGTGGCAGTTGTTTGTAGCATGCTTTCCTCCTATCTAACAAATCACGCATGATAATGCAGGCACCACACTTAGTCCTACTTGTGCCTCCAGTCTCAATAACATTGGCCTTCCTCCCATGAGGGAATTCACGAACACCGAGCAATGTTCCTTGTCATGTACCTGCCTCTTGCACTTTATGCAACATACCTCATCGTGCACTTCTGGGCGAGTTGTCCTGTCTTGTTTCAAACTCTACATCTCAAGGCACAAGTTTCTCAACTGCCCATGAATCTTCTAAACTCCTAGGTTAGGATCTTGTATCAGGGTCTCATGTAATCTCATTGCAACCTCCAAGGCCTCGGCCTAACTTGTTAGCCTCTATTGTGACTACGTGTTCCTTAGATGTGGCGTTAAAGATGCTATAAACCATTCACGGTGTTTCCCAACTATCAACGTCATGTTAGCTTCACGAATTGTGCACTTCAATATCTAATCCAACTCCCAAGGGGTCTCAACTATTAGCATTGTGATTTCCTTGAACCCAATGATCCACTGTGCCTCTGAATTTGGCCTGCTAAATTCTTTGTTTAGCACAGTTTGAATATCTACGATCCTCGCATTTGAATTGCCATTGGAATGCTTAATGTAATAGGTCAGTGCACGATCCTGTAGAGCACTAATCAATGTTGCCTTCTTTATATTGTCATTTTTGACTCCCTGCGCTTCCCATACATCTTTTATTACGAACCAAAATTGGTCTGATCTTCATTCCCTACTCCTTTGAACACTAGAAACTTTATCGCGCTTGCTATATTGATTTGTGGTGGTGTCGAAGATGGGGGTGAAGACGGTCAAACTGGCAGTGGTGTGGGTGGGGGTGGTATGCAAAGAATTCTTTGCCTTATCAAATTGATCACACTTCTTGTTCAAAATAGCAACAAGAAATGCTAAAGATAGAAATTCTATAAATAGCATTTTGGGATACATTCCAATATTAGTTAGTCCTTGAACTAAAATTGAGAATTAAAATTCGAATTTGATCTTAGTAGCTATTTGAAAAATAATTAATTAATTCATCTTGAGTTAATTAGTTGGAGAAAATCAAACATGAAGTCTATATGAAGACATGCAACAATTATCCCTTTGATTGAGCAAGTTATCCCTTAATTAAGGAGATCAGGATGAGTGGTACTTTGAGTTGTAATTAGTTAGCTTAGTTAACTGAGTTAAGTCCAGTTAGATTAATTCCAACAGTTTGTGGAATTGATTGTGAGTTCAATTAGTTAGTGCATGCATGCATGTAACTAGTGTACTTCAGATAACTGAATATTCTCTCATAAATAAATCATGCATGTTAGTTCATTCAAAGACCTAGTTGAGATCAGAGGAAGGGATAGTGTACTATCAGTTGCAGGAATATTCCCATTAGGATATCTCTTGCATGCAGAAGGAATTCATTCCTTGAGGATTGCGTAGTTTAGTCTGAGGACAGTGTTGTGCGTGAGAGGGAATTCACACAGGTGGCAGCCAGAGGACCTAGGAGAAACTACGCAAGGAAATATGAGGCTTGGAGGACTAAAGAAAGGCATATGTGTTGTCTATTATGTCTATGAGCAACATTGAGGGATTGTACTGAGAGCTAGATAGCTTGTGAGTTAAAACTTTGTGCAATATTGAGATAATTCCACTTGTATGATAATACAGATAGTGGGGTTTTTAGCTGAGGCTTTCCCCAGAGTATTCTTCTGTGTTCATGTGTGATCGTTTCTTTTTCATCTATTATATGTGTTCTATTTGATCTTGCTAAAAATCTATTAAGCTTTAGCAAGTTTGTTTGTAGAAGTAGATCAAGTATTTTGCTTTAGTATATTGCATTATTAGGTGATCTACAGTAAGAATTTCTACATGGTATCGGAGCAAAGGTGATCAAAGTGGAGAGCAATATAAAAAGAAGGGAGAAGTTGGAAGTTTGAATTTCTTGATTATAGATATCGAATTCTTATCACATCTCAAATTTCACTAATGGCATTTAATGGTTTGAGACTCGAGTATGCCCTGGATGGCAGCTCGATTAGCGGTATTAGAGGACAAAGGTTTGAAGGACTTCATTAATCAAGAAGTCCCCAAGTCAGCAGTTGCTAATGCCCAAGAATTGGTAGAATGGAAGAAATGTGTGGCTAGAGTGAGGAGGATTCTTCTAGAGGGAGCTCGAGACCACATTGTCTCGAGTCTCCATGGGAAGGAGACACCGTTTTCAATGTGGAAAACATTGAAGGATCTATATTAGAACAACAACAATCAGAGGAAGCTAGCGCTAAAAGACAAGCTTTGGAAAATCAAGTGTGAAAAGGCGACATGATCTCTATATATCTAAACAAGCTCACCACCTATAGGGATGATCTTGGAAGTGTAGGAATCATGACAACTGATGATGACATGGTGAGTCTTGCTCTCCTCAGTCTTCCTAATAGTTGGCGTAGATACAAAGACTCAGTAAATGGAAGAGAGAAACTACTAGATTGGGAACAATTGTGATCAGATCTGATGCAGGAGGAGATAAGGAGAAGCACCAGATATGGTTCTTCATCCAAGGAGGATGAAGAAAATTGCACCTTAGCGAGTAAGGAAAAGAAAGGGAAGGAGAAGGATTCTCATCCCAAATCAAGTTCTTCTCATGGAGGGAAGAAGATTGATAAATCTAAAGTGTGATGCTTTAATTGTCATGAGGTGGTCCATTATGCAACTAATTGTCCATTCAAGAAATCCAATAAGGGACCCAAGGAAGGATCTAAAGGTGAGGCATTGACCTCTCAGTTCGAATTGGATTTTACCCTCATCGCATGCATGGTTTCATTGATGATAGGTTGTGGTTGGTTTCTTGACAGTGGAGCCTCATTCCACATGACTAGTGATAAGAGTCTGTTCAGTACCTTAGAGGAGAAAGACCTCAAGATACTCATAGCAATGGGTAATAATGAAAAGTATAGTGTTTCAGGTGTGGGCATGGTTTCTTTTCAGAGGGAGCATGGAGCTCACATTACCTTGACAGATGTGAAGTATGTGTCAGGACTGAAGAAGAACTTGGTATCGTTCATGATGATGGAGGACAAAGGCTATGATGTAGTATTCCATAAGAGAAAGGTTTTTCTTAGACACATCACCATGAGACAGGTGAAGTAGATTGGTTCACGAGTCAAGAACCTATATGCTCTTGAGGTTCAAGATGCATGCATAGCCTTGAGGAGCAAGGCAACTGTTGGAGACTTGGTGGTTGAGATGGAGAGTACAATACCTCTCAACATGCAGTGCCAGAAGAAGTCTCAGGCAATTGTGGAGGAGCCACAATTAGTGAAGCAACTTCAAGAGGTTTTTGAGTAGTCACAATTGGAGAAGCCGAGAGGAGACTGAGTGGAGGCATCCACTCATGCAGAGACCTCCATTAGGGGGAAAGTTTGAGCCAAGTGGGCAAAGGGATCACATGCATCCATACCTCCAGGTGGGAGGTGGGGCAATGTGGAGTGATAGTCCCATGAAGGATGAAATAGGGGTAGGATCCTTGAGGTACCCAGCCTCTTTGATTAGACCTTGCTATGGGAGCCTTGACGAGGAGTAGCAGGACTAGCTAAGTGGGTAGAGATAGATGTGGATGGAGCGACAGAGGAAGCTCAACCATCAAAGGATGTTTCTAGCCCAACAAGCAGGTCAGTTGGGACATCAACTACTTACTTCTCAGTAACTGAGTTGCAGTTCAGTAGTGGGCAGCACGATGCAACAAGATCTGAGGAGTTGTCGTGCGGATGCAGTGCTAGGAGACAGGACCAACAACATCATGGATGCAGTTGGAGGAATTAGTGTGATTAATGCAGTCATAGATCAAAGTGATAGAGGCTAGAGTAGTCAAATACTAAAGAGCACAGATGTGCAGAGTTTTTCAATCGACAAAGGCAATAGAAATCAAAGACTTTGATGACAGAAGCATCATTCTGATTCAGGTTGGATTTTTTTTTGTTTCTAGAGTTGCTCGAGCACCAACACAAGGGAGAACTGTTGCATGCAAAACATTCCAAAGGTTCAGGATCAGGTTCGAGTTGAATGCCTTTCTTGTTGAGAGGGAGTGTTGAAAATAGCAACAAGAAATGATAAAAATAGAAATGCTATAAATAACATTTCAAGTACCAGTGTTGGAAATAGCAACAAGGAATGATAAAATAGAAATGCTAAAAATATCATTGCTATAAATAGCATTTCAGGATACATTCCAATTTTATTTAGTCCATGAACTAAAATTGAGAATTAAAATTCGAATTTGATCTTAGTAGCTATTTGAAAAATAATTAATTAATTCATCTTGAATTAATTAGTTTGAGAAAACCAAACATCGAGTCTATGTGAAGACATGTAATAGTTATCCCTTTGATTGAGGAAGTTATCACTTAATTAAGGATATCAGGATGAGTTGTACTTTGAGTTGTAATTAGTTAGCTCAGTTAACTGAGTTAAGTCCAGTTAGATTAGTTCCAACAGTTTGTGGAACTAATTGTTAGTTTAGTTAGTTAATGCATGCATGCATGTAAGTAGTGTACTTCAGATAACTGAATATTCTCTCATAAATAACTCATGCATGTCAGTTTAGTCAGAGACCCAGTTGAGATCACAAGAAGGGACAATGTACTATTAGTTGAAAGAATATTCCCATGAGGATATCTCTTGCATGAAGAAGGAATTTATTCCTTGAGGATTGTGTAGTTTAGTCTGAGGACAATGTTGTGTGTGAGAGGGAATTCACAGAGGTGGCAGCCAGAGGACCCAGGAAAAATTTCACAAGGAAATAGCAGGCTTGGAGGATTGAAGGAAGCCATATGTGTTGTCTATTCTATCTATGAGCAGCAGTGAGGGATTGTACTAAGAGTTGGATAGCTTGTGAGCTAAAGCTTTATGTAATCCTGAGATATTTCCACTTGTATGATAATACAGATAGTGGGGTTTTTAGCTGAGGCTTTCCCCAGAGTATTCTTCTGTGTTCATGTATGATTGTTTCTTCTTCATCTATTATATGTGTTCTATTTGATCTTGCTCAAAATCGATTAAGCTTCCATAAGTTTTCTTGTAGAAGTAGATCAAGTATTTTGCTTTAGTATATTGCATTATCAGGTGATCTACAGTGAGAATTTCTACACTTCTTGGTGAGACCTTCATGAGCTCTTGTTCTCCCCCTCATGAAGGTGAAATCAAGCAGCCAGTTTCTAGTTTTGTACTACCTTTGTTTCTGTAGATTCTCCCACTTCACATAGCCCGAAACATCAATTTATTCACATAACCCATTTTTCACATAGTAGCATTTTAATCCAAGTGTTCAAAGATTTAACGTACTTACCTCATGGCCCTTTGAGGAAGCGTCGTTTTGCCTCACTATAGTTGACTAAAGTATATACCACGAACTTGGTGATGAATCCTCCTATGATTCAATTGAGCCAGTGATGAATAGCGTGAATGATCTTATCCTCCGATGCTTCCAATCTACACACCAATTCTAGAGTCCAAACAATAGGTTTGTAGAGCTTACACCTTCCTTGGCTATCTTCTAGTTTCGTGATCCACTTGTATAGCTCAGTAGGGAAAGATGCAAAGAAAAATTCCTGGATCTCTGTATATAAGTAGTAGTCTAGCCACTCTTCCTTCGATAGTTGCGGATTCTTGTTTTCCTGTGCTGCGAACTCGTGAATCTTTCTATCCAACAAATCTTCAATTCTTTTCTTTGTCTTATTCCTGTGATATGACATCAAACATCTCTATGTAGATCTTGGTCCCAACAACATAACCATTTGTTGGCTTGTTGAGGCCTGACCCAGGTTCGAAGTTAATTAGCCAAACAAATCCTTGTACTACTGGCGCTTTCGACAAAAGTCCACAGATCGTGGACTGAGGTCTCACCCAAAGTAATATGGGGGGGTGCTGGGACTAGGTTTCCGCACACTTGATATGTTTGAGGGTTTGATTCGGTCCAACTGCTCGTCCCTACATGTAGGTTTCTTTGCATACTTCCCTGGCCTTCACGCCCTAATATAGTTGCCTTCGTGAAGCCCTAACCAGTAGCTATGGGGCTTCTCCACTGCTGGAGCAATGCTCTATGCTATTTCCCTAAGTCACACCTGAGATCTTACCTATCTTCCTTCACAAGTTAGTTATCTTCGCGTAAATAGAAGCCTTGTGTTATATTTAATTATACATCACACTCATATAAACTGTTCGAACATCAAATAAACAGTACACTTGCAATTTATACTCAATAATGCATTAAATAGGAAAAGATACACAGAAATAAGGTAAACCTATCTTTATTAATTCTTCCAATGGTTACATACTCGACCTGCCCTGCGCACTCAGCTGCAGGGGTCCGTGCACTCAACTGCGAACTACTAGGCCTCTGCATATTTAGCTGCAGAACCTTCTCCTACTCTATGACCCAATGACACACTTTACACTTGGACTCAATCACTTAGAATCCTCATGCTTATATTCTTAGTTATGCTCTATCCTACACTTAAAGCCTCGCTCTATTTATACAATTCCATGCTCCGCGGACCATGGGTAGGTCTATCAAGCCAACATTACATCACAAAAATAAGGACGTACAACCCTCTGACTCTATTATGACTTCATGCTCTGCTCCCACAATTCGTGGAGTTTTAAAAAGGAATTGGTCAAAACTTGGGCTTTAAACCCCAAAGCATGCCTTAGGGGGATTCCATGCCCAACACTACACTGAAAAACCCTAAATCCATCACAAAATTATTGCTACCTTGCTGCTCCATATCTTTTTTGTTGTAAGCCTTTGATCCATTGACCTAGATACCTAGTTTTTCTCCCTTATCCAGCATCCAAACCCTAAAAACTTTCAAACTATCTGAGCCTAGTATAACTAGCCTAAAATATATTACTTTTACAATTACTTCATTGGTTGTGATCATAGAGAGAGCCCTCTATGGCTTGGTAGGGCTAGCTATCAAACTGAAAACTTGGTTTGTGGTTACCTCTGTCGATCTCCTCTCATCCTGGGACATTGTGGATGATAACATTTTGGCTTCATTCCCACACAAATGACTGATATATTATTCAAGGATTTAATTCTATAAGTTCATTCAAGACAGGTTCTATGGGTGACAAATTCTAGTATCCAAAGAAGGTTGATTTAAGAAAACACATCAAGTTCAAGGTGTAAAATATCTAGCTCCAAAAAGCCACACAAGGTCAAATCCTAACCCAAATCCACCTCCTATTGTTGATGATCCATAGAAACTTCTAAGAAAACTCAAAACCCCACTTCCTGAAAGTGGAACTCGAAAATTGGTAAGAACCACCTCTTTACTTGATCAACTATTTACTGTTGAAGATCCTTCTTTTGATATTCAATTTGAGCTATCCATTTTTCGATAAAAGTCTGAGTATTTTCTTACATAAGTATTTTTTGACCCTATAAAGTTTGGTTCTTACTTTCCTACTTCTCAATCTTTGTTTTCTAGATCTTCTGCTAAATACCTATTTTTTAAACTTGATCACGAGGTTTGGTCCAACTTTTATAAGCTCCAAATACTTGCTAACCAACTTCAAATCACCACTGAAAAGGCCTACATCCAATATCATCTTGAAATTTTGTCTTCTTTTACATCCTCTATTGTATCTCCAAATACATCATCCACCACATCTGTTATTGTTAATCCACAACTACCTCTTTTGACATCATCATCTCAATCAACACAACCCATTGTAGTTACTGTTAAACTTCCTCCAGTAGTCATGGCAAGGTTTTCTCCCTTAATATTGCCTAGTCAACTTGCAACTCTACCTCAAAACTATGGCCAATGACTTCCTCCATTTGATGGCAGTCCCAAAATCACAGTGCAGCAGCATGTTGACAAACTGATGGATTTCATCGACCTAGAAGAGGTTGATGACGAAGATGCCAAAATGAGAATAATAGCACAGAGCTTTTCTGGGGACATGAAAAAGAGTTTTCATAGTTTGACAACTAATTCCATCAATAGCTCTCAGCGACTTATAGATTTTTTCTTAGCCTAGTGGTAAGAGGAGAAGAATCCATTACAGATTTTCACAAAGTACAATTCCATGAAAAGAAATTCGAATGACACAGTCCAGGAATTTACAACAAAGTTTAGTCTTGTGTACAATTCCATCCGTAATGACATGAAACCCCCCTGGTTTAACACTCCTCCATTATCCTGATGCCTTTGACCCAGACATGGAATGTCATATTAGGGAGAGAGATCCTACAACTTTAGAAGAAATAAAGCACAATGTTGTAAGTTTAGAAGCTAATTTCCTAATCAAGAAATATAAAATAAAACCTGAGAAACCAGAGAAGAAAGTCACCATTAAGGAGGAGTCTTCCTCTTCTACTGATGGTAAACTAAACACTCTCATAAAGAACGTGGAAAGAATGATGGACATAATGACCGTTGTTGATCAACAAGTAGAGCCTTAAATAAGGAATCCAAATTACAAGGACAAATTCAGGAAAAAGTAAAAAGATAAGAAAACTCGGGATCCTCAGGGACAGGCCAAAACTCCTTTTCAGTAAAACTACACTTAAGGTCCGGAAGAAGATGAAGAAGACATTGTTGAAGGCAATCATTTCTTTGAGGAATGTGAACTACCTACTTTTCTAAATGAGGAAGATCAATTTTCTTATGAGTCTCTTGCACCAAGGGATCAGCAGCTTGTCCTAGCAAATGATGATTCATGGGTAATGCAGACTAAAGAGTACCAACAGGGACACCAAAATTCTCTTAGTCACTTGAAGAAATAATACAATTTGAGGAGCAAGAATGTGTTGGTTACATTGTATCATAAAAGGAAAAATGTTTAGAGGGATGTGCAAGACAAAGAAGCAGCTTCTGCAAATAAAAACAGAGAAAAGGAGATCATCATTCTAAGTCAAGATAAAAATAATGAAGCTTCCACCAACAATTTAAGGAAGGACAGGGAGGATCAAACTAAAGGATAGAGGAAGGAGTCTCATCCCAGAGGGCAGCCTAAAAATAGGGACATCCCTGTGAAAGATGTAGAAAAGAAATCCAATCTGTTTAGTTTAGAGAATGAAATATCAAAGTTAAAAGTTTTGATTACTCTAACTAAACTAGTTAATAATGAAAAATACAAATCCCAAATTAATAATATGTTGAAAGTAGATCAGATGTCACACATGATAAATGTTGTCGATGATGAGCCTACAATTTTGTTTGGTCCAGCTGTAGAGGGAAGTGCTAAAGATAATGAAGTCCCACCTTTCTATCTTTGTTTGAAACTCCATGATTTTATCCTCCATAATGCTATGTTAGATTCCGGGGCCTCGCATAACCTTATGCCAAAATCTATTATGGACAAACTGGAATTAGATATCACCCGACCTTACCATGACCTCTATTCATTTGATTCAAGGAGAGTGAAATGCCTTGGTCTTATCAAAGACTTAGTAGTGTCCCTTGACCAAATTCTAGCCAAAAATGTGTTGATGGATGTGGTTGTAACTGATATACCTCCACGGTTTGACATGTTTCTCTCACGGTCTTGGGGAGAAAAGTCGAAAGGAACCTTGCAACTTGATTTCTTGTATGCTACTATACCTATATTCAGGCATCTTAGGAAACTGTACTAGGAGAAGAAGGTGAAATTCATGATTAGTAGCAAAGAAAAACCCAATAATCACCCCGTCCATGTTGTACATATTGACCTAGAGTCTTTAATTTTATATAGTGATTTGAGTCCAGTTGATGATTATAGTCAAATTGTAGAGATTTCAGAAGTTTTAGATGTCATAAGTAGTGTACAGATAATTTTATTGTAGAAAAATAGAAAAATTATGCAAACTGTTTGCAGTCAGAAAATTCACCCAAAGATATTGTTGAATCAGTGCCAAATACATAGATTTTTGAGAGAGTGAGTCATCCTCAAGAAAATCAGATAGATCAGCCTTCCAAAGCTCTATTTCCAAATGAAGAATATGGTCTTTGGACCATGGAGTTTGATGGTGCATTGGGGAAAGAAGGACCTAGGATTGGGATGTGGATTCATGGTCCCTTGCATCAGCCATATAAAATTCCTCACAATGTAAGATTGAGTTCATATAAGTTGGCTTTTGGTTTCTCAAATAATGAGGCATAATATGAAGCACTAATTTTTGGCCTTAAAATTCTCAAAAAGTTAGGAGAAAACAAAATTTCAGTTTATGGTGATTCTGAGTTGGTAATTAAACATGTAAAATAGGAGTACCAGGCCGAGCATCCAAGGATAAGAGCTTATCAAAATGTTGTTCTTGAAATTCTTAAGACTTTTTTGGTACTTTGTCTTTGATTCATAGAACTCAGAATATTATTACGGATTCCCTTGCTACTACAGCAAGTATGTTTAATATTCCTATCCACTCAATTAAGAAGTATTCAATTCATGTTCAGCACCACCCAATTGTCCCTGACAATCTGATATATTAGCAGGTGTTTTAGGATGACAAACATATTAACGATTTTCTGGAGATGGAAGATGAATTCCTGAATTCCCATATTGATGATGCATCTGATGAGAATGATCTGGAAATTGAGGCTACTGAAGTTGAAATGTTGTAGTTGAAAGACAATAACATTCCTCGAGGTATTGTGCCTCTGAAAGAGTTATTTTATCGTGATGATGTTTCCAAAAATCTGACCATGGTCCCCACAGAAAAGGGTGTTGAAGATATAAACATTGGTACAACAGATAAGCCCAAGATGGTCAAATTGTCGAATTCTTTATCCCCTTAGCTGAAAAGTAAGTACATTGCATTGATGACTAAATTTTTAGATGTATTTTCTTGGGATTATTTAGATCTTAAAGTGTATAACAAGAACATCATCCAGCATACTATACGAGTCAAGCCTGATCAGAAGCCATTCCGATAGGAGTTGAGGAGAATTAATCCAAAATTGTTGTCATCCATTGAGAAAGAGGTAAATAGACTTTACAAATCTGGTGTTATAGTTCCTATTCGTTTCTCTGAATGGATGTAAAATCTTGTGCTGGTGAGTAAGAAGACGGGGGAGATTCTTCTTTGTATTTATTTTAGAAACTTGAACAAAGTGTCTTTACAGGAAAATTATCCTCTTTCGAAAATGGACCATATTCTACAGAGGGTAGTTGGGTCTTGCAGGATGTCACTACTTGATGGATACTCGAGCTACAACCAAATTTTGGTGCATGCAGATGACCAGTTTAAAACATCTTTTATGACACCATGTGGTACATTTATGTACGCCAAGATGTTGTTTAGTTTGAAGAATGCGGGGGCCACTTTTCAACGGGAAATGGACATTGATTTTGCCAACGAAAAGGATGTATTTCTAGTTATTTATTTGGATTATCTCATAGTTTTTTCCAAGTCTGGTGATGAGCACTTGCATCATCTAACAATTGTTTTGCAAAGATGCAAAAAAATCGGCATTTCGTTGAATCCAAAGAAGAGCTTATTCGCCATGGATGAGGGTGAGATGTTAGGCCACATCATTTCCAAAGATGGTATTCGCATTGACCCTGCATGAGTTGAAGCAATCCAATAGTTAGATTTCCCAAGAAACAAAAAAGAGATTCAATCATTTAATGGAAAAATCAACTTTTTGAGGAGATTCATCCCCAACCTTGTTGAACACTTAAGAGAGATGAGAAATATGTTGAAGAAGGATAGCAAGGTAAGATGGTTGGAAGATGCTAAGAATCATTCAATGCAGTTAAAATTTCATTGTCTACTGCCTCCACTTTGATGAGTCTCGATTATACTTCAGATTTTATTATATTTTCTTTCACCTCCAAGCATACTTTAGTAGCTGTCCTAAGGCAAAAGAGGGATCAGAAAAACAAGAAGCCCATAGCATTTTTCAATCGAACTATAAGAGATGTAGTGCTAAAGTACAACATTATTGAGAAGAAAGATTTAGCCTTGGTGAAATCTCTTAAGGAATTTCGAGTTTACATTCTTCATTCACATATCATATTTATGTTCCAACAACAACAGTGAAAGAAGTTCTCATGCAGACAGATCCAAAAGGTAGGTGGGGAAGATTGACCATAGCAATTCTATAATATGATTTGGAGTTAAAATTGACAAATTTGATCAAGGGAGAAGGCTTGGCAAAGCTCATGGTCGAATCTAATTTTCATGCATTAGATATCAATCTGATTGCTACCCTCTCTGAAGAAGAACCAAAAGATTCACAGGTACAGGTATGAGACATGTTCACTTCATCTCCATTGTACTCTGACATAGTCTATGTATTGCATCATTTGAATCCTCTGTCGGAAGTTCCCAAAGATAAAAGTATATCATTAAAGTTGAAATCTTCAAAATATTGTATTCTTAATGGTGTCTTGGTTTGGAAAGATCCGGGTGGTATGTTGTTGAATTGTCTTGTTGAAAATGAAGCAAAATATGTGATGAGTTATCTCCACAAGGGAGATTGTGGTGGCCACCTTTTTTGGAAAACTAGAACCAACAAAATTTTGAGGGCTAGGTTTTATTGGTTGACTCTTTTTGCTAATGTGTAGAAAACCGTGATGAGCTATCATGAATGGCACATTTTTTAGGAGAAAAGAAAACTTTTACCATTACCATTGTAGCCCATTATAGTCTCGGCTCCATTATAGCAATGGGGTCTTGATTTTGTTGGGGAGATCCATCCTTCATCGTCAGCACAAAACAAATGGATCCTGACAGCCATGGATTAATTTACGAAATGGATTGAAGTGATCCTAACCAAGAAAGCTATTGATTCTATTATCATTCAATTTATTGAATCTAATATCTTATCTAGATTTGGTTGCCCACAGAAGATAATCACCGATAACATTATTTCCTTTAAGTAAAAAAAGATGGTGGAGTTCTGTGGGAAGTATCATATCACATTGTGGAATTCAACCACTTATTATCTGTAAGGGAATGGGCTAGCTGAATCTTCTAATAAATCTTTAATAAACATAATCAAGAAAGTGTTGGAGTTCAATAAGAAGAATAGACATAAAACACTCATTAATGCTTTATGGGCAGATAGAGTAAGTAACAATAAATCCATAGGCATGTCTCCTTTTCAGTTGGTATACAAGGTTGATATTGTCTTTCCTTCATCCCTTGATGTCCTGATCATGAAGATTCTATAGGAAGTGGGCAGTGAACCGAATGGTGTGCAATGAAGAATAAGTCAAATGATCCATTTACAACAAACGAGGGAAGAAGTATTTCAAAATACTTCTAAGCTTCAAGAAAGGATTAAAAATATTTATGACTAGAATACTAAAGAAGATAAATTCAACATGGGTGATGTAGTTCTTCGTTGGGATGCACGAAATGAAGAAAAGGGAAAGCACGGTAAGTTTGAAAATCTATGGACAGGACCATACAGAGTCTCAGCTTTGAGAGGAAAGAATGCTTATCTGTTGGAAGAAATGAATGGAAAAAGTTATTCGGGATGAGTGATCAATGGTAGGCTTCTCAAGCACTACCTTACTTGAAGAAATTTTTGGAAATTTTCATTATCATTGTATATACCAGGTTACTTTTCATGTTAGAATGTGAAGTGGATATCATGGGAGCTTGAAGCCCGAGGTGAATGCCATGAGGATTCTTTTATCAGCTGCTAGTTTGAACGATTCAATTTGTTTTGTTCATTATTTGTCAAAGCCATTCAGTCAATCTTCAATATGAGTTTAGTCTTTGCATTTTGACTCCATGCCTAATGAATAAGGCTACCTAGTATATGGTGTTCTTGACACCTCCAAGGAGCTATCATCCCCGACTAGAGCCGATGTTAGTGTCAGCCAGTTCTTCTTTTCACCAGTGATCAAATATGCTCTTACAAGATTTTTTTATGGATCTCAAAGTCAAATTTTATCATTTCACTAGGTTTTCAAAATAAAGTTTGGTCATTGTCTAGTGTTTCTAGGTCTATTGTAGCTCCTTCAAATTTTTCATGATCCGATCACCGCCATCACTCATTTGGATGTGTCTTCACTGAAAATTCATCATCATCTTCTAATTCATTTCATCATGGTTTTCATTCAGCTCAGTGTCACCATTAGGTCATTAGGGTTAGAGTCATCAAAACCCTCATGTCATTCATTAAACTGGGAAATGAAGGAGTAGTGATAAGGTTTTTGCTCAAAAGGTTATATTCTAAAGTGTAACTCATTTCAAAGTGATGTAATAAGTTTATGTTCTAAAGTTACATATGAAAGTTCCAAGGTCACATAGTTTATTCCAAAACAAAATGAAAATGTATGCTGGGCCACCCTACCATTATGATATTGACTTTAACAAGATATAAAGATCATTTCATTCCACCTCTCTCTCTTATATTCATAGCTAAAGAGTTCTAGTTCACCAAAATACATTTCCTCAACATTTTCGGAGTCAAAAACACTCCTAAGGGCCATTTGAACTTTTTCACCACAGTTTATTAGTCTTTCACTGCACTTTCTCAGAATTCATTGCGTTTTTTAGATTTCGCCATGTTTTCTTAAGTGTTCGCAGTGTTTTCTTTGACTAGCCCTACCACCTATTTGGAAATGTTTTTAGTAGCAACTCAATTCTCTAGTGGTTTTTTTCAAGTAAGTTGAACAATCTACACCTCACCATGAGCTTGTTTCCTTTATTTTCAAGTTGCAAAACCTATATTACTCCCTTCGTTGTGTTTCTCTCTATTTCCCTAGTTTGACTCTGTTTTAATTCTCTAAAGTAGACATTCTACTCATTTCCCCCATTCCACTTCCCAAAGGTTCCTTACACCCCTACTCATCTCCCTAAATTTTCTTGCCCTTTTTCCCCTTCCCTAAACCCTCCATCTTATCCCCTCATCCTAATCCCCTGTTTTCCTAGTTAGGTTTTCACTTGCTCACAGTCAAAAAGGAGGAGAAGAAATCATGTAACAAAGGAGGCCAAATATTGATATATGAACCATTAAACACTAAGGAGCTAATGTCTTCCCCATTGTCCAAGAAGTGTTTTGATAATCCAGAGTGTTTAGGGTTTTGTGAGCTAGCTCAAACGGTCAAATACCATGCCAAATTGACTAGTTCGTTTGCCACTCATTTGAGGAGGGATAAGGTTATTATTCTAGGTGTTACTTTCATTATTTCAGCTGATATCATAGAAGCAGCCATAGGGATACCCAAAAATGGAGAAAATTGGTTTAAGAATCAAGACTTAGACCTTCAAAACTATCAACCTTTCATCAAAGTCCACTACAGACATTCTATTAAGAAGGATTTTCCTTTTGTACAATTGCTTGACAAATTTGCTCCATTCATGAAGGTTAAAATGAAATAATCTACATGTGGAGGAATATTCTCAAGATTGTACAAATACCATGTTAGATTTCTCATGCATTTCACTGGGCGAAAGCCACTAAACCTAGCCTACTACCACTACAAAATTCTGGCTGAGATGGCAGAAAAGGTGTAGCATAGACAGAGTGACCATGAAAAGAACCTTTTCCACCAAGCCCTCATCAACTTTATTGTATTGCATCATCCGACTTAAAATAATATCACTTGGTAAACTTTCATTAAGTGAGATGTTCTATTGTCTTCTACTAGTCAATCTACAAGCCCTAGTACATCATCAGCACAACCTAAGCATGTGAAAGGTAGCTTATCTAAAAAACCTACAGTTGAGAGGATACATAGGCCTAAAGTAACATACATATCAAAAATGAAGAATGCTTTTGTTTACTCCACATCTTGTGGAAGGGGCCAAGCTTACATCAGCATCATCAACAAAGAAGGGATCACAATCACAACATGAGGAAACATTTCATCTTGACACTAACATGGTTGATTTGAAGTCTAATGAGGAGCATAAGACAATGGAGCAAGTCATCGTGGAGAAATATGCTGAGATAAAAAGCCTCAAGGACAGTTTCTCAAAGGAAAACTTCATGATTTCATTCCTAGAGCAGGAGAATCAACAGTTGAAGGTAAAGCATCTTCTTTTGGAAAATTATGAGGTTTATATTGACAAAGAGGATATAAAGGGAAAGGTAGTTATGGATGTAGAGGATTCATAGGAACATCAGGAATAGGTAACAAGGAAAAGGCCAAGGGCTAGAGGCCTCGAAAGAGCACTTCAACAACAAAAGGAGCAGATGACTTCAGTTGACCTAATTGCAGCAAAAATCAATGAGGATAGGGAATTTTGGCTTGAAAAGGTGAATTGTCATTTGCAGAAGCTTCTCAAGAGGGCTAACAGAAACAACAAGCTGCAAAGACACATGGCCATGCATTATTACACAAGGAATCGGGTTGCTAGGGTTAAGGTCAAGCAGTTAAAGGAGAAACTCAATGAAACACTAATCAAGAAAAAAGGGAAGGTAAAATGGGATTTTCTTTCTGATGCATCCCTCATAGCATAGAATATCACTTGAGGGCCTCACAAATCAATTTTAAAGAGTTTTGGTGGAATTTTGGTTTTTTGAGAATTTTTGCATATTTTAACACAGTCATGGAGACAAAAACACAATGTGCTCCACGTTGCGCTTTTGTTGGAGAGATCCAATTAAATTTTTCCTTACATATTCAGATTTGGCATGGTTCATACATCATTTTTGACCTGAGGGGAACATACTTTTAACAATATTATACGAGTGAAAAATTCCAAAAACCACCTAAAACCACCTCTTTGCCACCTTGCTAAAGACCATGCTGTGTTTTCCCGAGTACCTATGGGAGAATGCAATTGTAAGGGGCTAGATGTGGCCTTTTTATCTCTTGAAGAGTCCATCTTGTAGCAGATGTCCTCAGCTTTCCAAAGAGACATCAATATTAGAATTTTTACTTCATCAAGGCCTTCAAAAACTAGTTTTTCCAAATTCGTTCTGTTTTCTCCAATTTCGCTGCGTTTTCTCATAAATTCACTACATTTTTTCCTATCGCAGTTTTTCTCTAGTTTGGTCAGTTGGATTCTAATTTCTATAGTGTAATTGATTAATCCTAATGTAAATTTGATATAATAGTGAGTAATTGGTTTTTTTAATGTTGTTTTTATGTAAATTTATCCTCATTTGTGAGAGTTGTTGGAGTCAAAGTTAATTAGGGGAGTTGTTTTAATCTCCCTTGTCTTTAGGGTTTGGTTGGAACACCTCATGTAGTAGTTCCTATACTCTTGGATTCAACCCCTGAGAGCAAGGAAATGTTGTTTTAGTATATATGTATCATTTTATCATTGATAGAACAGGTTGGACATTAGAGGGGGGAGTTATTGTTATTTGGACATTTTCTGGAAATCAAAGGATACAGTTTGCAGCTATTATTTAGGAATTCATGTGCAGTAAGTTTGTGATGTTGTTTTTTCTCTATTATAGCTTTATATGAAAGATACTTATCTTCTCTTTCCATTCATCAGTTCTTTAGTGGTTTTCCTTAAGGTTTATAAGCATAATTATTTGCATAAAGCTCTATTTTGATGGGAATGTCATTGTGTGTTATTATGCTTCTTTCTTAATGAATTCATGGTGTACATGCTCATTAAGACCCTTTGTTTCTCATAAACATTGCACTACACCGACAAACCCTAAATCCATCACGGAATTATTGTTACCTTGCTCCTTCATATCTTTGATGTTGTAACTCTTTGATCCATCGACCTAGGTACCTAGTTTTCCTCCCTTATCGAGCATCAAAAAAATAAAAAATTTCAAACCCTATATGGGCCTAGTATACCTAGCCTAAAATCTATTACTTTTCCAGTCAATTCATTGGATGTGATCATAGAGAGAGCCCATTTTGGTTTGGTAGGGATAGCTATTGAACTGAAAGCATGGTTTGTGGTTACCTCCATTGATCTCCTCTCAACATGTGACATTGTGGAGGATAACAACTTCCATGCGCTGAAAGTAACACACCAGCCCCATGTTCTTCATCTCAAAAATCTCTTGCAAGGTCCTCCTAGCATGACTTGATCAATTGATCATTACATATCAAAATTAAATCGTTGACATATAACACAATGATCAACAATTTACCTTCCACCACTATATCGTACAAGTTCTCATCCACTTCACTCTTAGTGAAGCCCAACCGAGTGAAGTAGATGTTGATCCTAGTGTGCAAGGAATTGGGTGCTTGCTTCAGTCCATACAATGCCTGCTTAAGTTAGCACACATGAGACTCATTATCGAATGTCTCAAAACCTTCAGGCTGATCTATGTACACCTTTCCCCAATTGTTCCATTAAGGAATGTTGTATTTACATCCATCTGATGTATCTTCCAACCCGTCTACACTGATAGTGCCAATATAGGTCTTATCGATAAGTACCTTGCAATAGGAGAAAAAGTCTCATCATAGTTAATCCCATCTACCTGTGAAAAGCCATGAGCCACAAACCTGACCTTATGCTTCTCCACACTACCATATGCAACTTGATTTTCCTTGTAAAGCCATGAGGAGGTCACTAATGAATTTTCCTCTGGTCTTGATACCACATCCCAAACATTGTTATAAACTATGGAGTCATACTCCTCCACCATGGCACTAATCCAAACCCATTTTTGCACTACCTCCTCAAAGGAAGATGGCTCTGTCTCAAAACATCCGCCCATAAGAGCCATGTACCCATTGTACCTCTCAGGTGACCTCCTTTTCCTACCCTGAGATATGTGTGTTCCCAAATTCTCCCATGCATCATGAAATAACTTGTCAGCCTCTCTTGTGTGCTTTCTTCCATCTCTTAAAGACTCTGCCTTAGTGGTTTCATCTGCTCCTGGATCCTCTGCATGTGGATGCTCCACATCAATTTGAGGCTCCTCAAACTTAGGAGCTAAGAGCTCCTCAACTACATGTAGCTCAAGCTCCCTTTCAAGGGAAACTCTCATGGCCTTCTCCTCATCGAATCTGATATCCGTGCAAACTAATGTCATCCTACTGCTCGACAAGTACACCCGATAGTTGTTAGGTGTATCAGTGAAGACCAAAAATATCCCCAACTCTATTGTCGGCTCAAGCTTCTTTCGTGCATCTTTGGTCACATCATAATATACTGATGCCCCAAAAATCCTGAAGTGACCAACATCTAGACTCTTACCGAAATAATCCTCCTCTGGTGTATTCATACCAAGTATATGGTGTGGGCTATGGTTCTAAAAATAAATATTTGTGTTGCATGCCTCAGCCCAAAAGTGTAGTGGTAGGCCCTAATCATGCAACATCACCCATTCTACCCCTAAAATTCTTATGTTATTCCTCTCAGCCACCCATTTCTATTGTCAGTTATGGGGTGTCGTCAACTCCTGTTTAATCCCTTCCACTGCACAGAAGTTCTTAAACTCATTTGAGACATACTCACCACTGTTATCACTCCTCAAAGATTTAACCTTCTTTCTAGACTCTTTCTCAGCCAATGCTTTAAATTCACAAAACTTTGTGAAAGTTTGATCCTTCTTCTGCATGAAAAATGTCCAACATTTATGAGAAAAGTCGTCAACAAATATATAAGATAATACCTGTGTTTGGTCATTGATGCTGTCGAGAATGGTCCACACGCATCTAAATGGACTCGCTCTAGAATCTTCTCTACTCAACTATCTTTGTTGTGAAAGGAAGCCTTGGTGTATTTTCCTAAAGTAGACTGTAGCTTTTAACCCTATACAAAAATTACCTACATACGAGTTCTAAAACACATAAAATAAACAATGCGAGAGCATAACACATAAAAGACATATACACAGATATTTTCCCTTGGATCACAAAACCGGGACTACCAACTTGATTTTTCATTATGTTCCTTTCAATGTTATAATGCATATTTATACATGCCAAAGAATCCAATACCATGGACCGAAAACCGTTGCATCCAAAACCGTGGACCGAAAATCATCACGTCGAATACCATGTGCTAAAAACATGCAAAAAACTATATGTAGGTCTGACCAACCTAATATAGGGTCCAAAACCAAAATTTTCCTGGGTGCTGCCCCAGACCCCATAGAGTGGTGTTAGGTGCACCCCTCAAACCCCCTTTGATTACCCTCGCTACTCAATTGATGCAATGAAGGGGGGGCTCCGCCCCCCTTCTAACCCCCTAGTTAACTACATGGGATAGTCATGGAAAGAATATAACACGACCCAACATAGAACCCATGCATGTATGAAACTGCTCTAGCATACCTTTGGGAAGACCATTAGATTTTTGTTGCATGATTTCAAAGCCCCATGATGCAAGTGGCCCAATCATCTGTGCCACAACTCACCAATCTCTCAGATCTACACCTTTTCTTTTTTGCTCAAAGCAACACAATCCTCTACCTCCAACCTATAGAGGTTCTTATCTCAAATCCCTATCTTCTTTACATGAACCAACTATGTGTCAAAGGAACACCTTTCCTTTCGACAAAATCACATCATAACCTCTATCCTCAAGCATGGTGACTGATACTATGTTCTTCTTCAACCTGGACACATACATAACATCCCTCAAGGTGAGAGGAGCACCCTCCTCCCTCTGAAAAGTAACCATGCCTAATCTAGTAGCACTATACCTCCCATCATCACCCATCTTGATATGCATTTGAAAAGTAACCATGCCAAAGCCTCACCCACCGCTCCTCTTGAGGACTTCTTCTTGGACTTCTTGAGCAGACAATTTGTAGCAAAATGGCCCAGCTCATGAGAATTAAAGAAATTAACTTTCGTCATGTATTTCTTCTTAAATCCATGGAAAGAATCCGATTTGGAATGGGATGCCTTCCCTTTCCCTTTCCTTCCCTTACTCAAGAAGGCATAATTTTCCTCATCATCAGTCTTTGATGAGGAACCATATCTAGTGTTCCTTTTGATCTCCTCTTACCTCAAATCTGACCATAGTCATTCCTAATCTAGTAGCTTCTCCTCCCATTGACAAAGATCTGATAACTATTCCAACTCTTGGGAATTCATAGGAGAGCTAGGCTCACCATATCATCCTTGACAACAGTTATCCCAATATTTCCAAGCTCATCACGATGGTGAATGAACTTGGTCAAGTATTTTGGAATGGTCTTTCTTTTCTCCATATTTATTTTCTGAAGCTTTTCTTTAAGTTCCAACTTCCTATGGCCATTTTTGTTTTGGAATAGTTATGTCAATGCTTTCCATATAGCATATGGAGTTTCCTTCCCATGGAGACTCGAGACAATGTGGTCTCAAACTCACTCAAGGATTATCTGCCTCGCCTTCGCCACACACTTCTTCCATTCGACCATATTTTGTGCATCCAATGTTGTTGGATGAGGAATGCCTCGATCAAGGAATTCCTTCAAGCCATTATCCTCTGGCATAACCTCCATTTTGTCCTTTCAGTCTATATAATTTGAGCTTCCTTCCAAGGCATACTAGAGCCGCAAACCGTAGAACACCATTTGTTGATCCTGAAGTATGTATTGAAAATTCAAATTTTACTTGTAACCCAAAACTCATAACTTCGAAATCTTCTCTACTATAATATGTTCTACTCTGATACCATCTATATTTTTATAAAAATCAGGCTCTGATACCATGTATATTTTCATGTAGGTTCACAGCTCATGTAACTCCTAAAACACAAGACAAGAATCTACTCTACTCTCAATCAACGGAAACCAATCATCGATGAAAATGATAATCAGTTATACGATGAATAACAATGACACATAACATAATTGTTTCTCTGGGGAAAGACACAACTCAAAACCCTAACTATCTATTGCATTAATAAAAAAATTGGGTGATAATACAAAACTTGTTCTCACAAGAATAATTCCGCACAAGTATGATGAACACTCTACCTCACAAACTCACACTAGCCAACACTTAGCAACTTTTTCCTGGCCGCTGAGCCCCTATTTCCTTGTGCAATTCCCAAGTGGGTCAACCCATATTTAATTTGGAAATCATGCTTCTAAAACTGTGCAATCCAAACTTAGGTCCATAACTGATTGCATGCATGATTTATACAACTTGGAAAATCATACAACTCATAGTACATTGTCCCTCCACTCTATTCTCAACTAGGTCTCTCTAAAATGAAATGCATGACATTCTCATGAGGGAATATTTAGTTAGCTAGAGTAGTGCCCGAGGATACACTACCGCGCCAACTCACTACTAATCCTCTACTAGTTCCACAAACAGTTAGAACTAGTTGAACTGACCATAACTCGTTCAAACCGAGTTATCTAATTACAACTCAAATAAACTCATCTTGGACCCATGAAATTTAGGGAGAACATATACAAGACTACAAAATTACTTCCAACTTGAAATTCCTAAGCCAATTAGCTCAATTAAACTTAATTAACTATTTACAAGTTGCTATGAGAATATAATTCGATTTTAATTCTCAGTTTAATTAAAGGACAAACTAAAATGGAATTTCGTGTTGTCATTTCTCAATATTGATCCCTTGCATATATCAACTATCTTAGAGAAATTTAAATTTATGTTAGTTTGGTGATCCTTTATTTGATTACATGATTATGTTTTTTAGGCCTGTGATGATAACAATGTCATGCACCAATCTGAGGGTTTCTAGGCTAAAACTATCTACCACAAATATCTATTTGAGGTTGTGTCGCAACTCATAACTTCTACCCTTCTGTTGAAAAACCGATCCTTTTGGTTTAGATGTGAATTTGTATAGCTCAAAAATTTTCAAAAATAAGTTTTTAGTGACAAATCATGCGTTGATGCTAGGTCATTGAACTTATAAAGAGGGCATCAGTTCACTTGTTGCTTCATATTTTTTCTGCATTAATAAACATTTTTGTAGGAGTAGATTTTGTTGGAAAATGTAACTAAGTTAAGTATTCATTAATTGTATTTGAGTCATCTGGTAATGTACTTGTCAAAAGAAAGCAAAAATAATTCTTATTATTGATTTAATTGACTTATTAAAGCATGGGTTTCATGCTTGGGTCAATTGTTATAGGTCAATCCTCCATTGTAGGATTTAGGATTATTTATATGGGTCAAAGTCAATTTGTTTATTGGTTAAACACTCTTCCATCAAGTCTCCTTGTATTGACTTCAATAATATCATCATCAAGTCAGCTACATCTAAATGAAATTAAGTTGGCCTCATCATAAATGTAGACACAGATGTTCATGAAGTAATTTCAACTTTTTTATTATGGAAAAACTACTATATATACTAGCATATACCTCACTCCACAGCCCAGAAAACAAGGTTGCATATATCTCAAAAAAAGGTTTGGATTATGTCTGAAATTGCAGTCCGGATATCACACTATGGTAGTGTAGATTTTGGTGTAAATACAATGAGAAGGATTCAATCTGACAATAGTGACAAAGCTTGTTCTTTTGACAATTTCAATGACATCATAGTGACAAGTTCTTATTAAAAAGAGGATGTTTTGGTGTCACAATAGAGTTCATATTAGGCACAGGGATGATCTTGATAGCCACAGTTTGGTGCCATTACTAGATGGTTTTGGTGTTGCTACAATGATAAGGTTTGGATACAACAAAGAAGGTTTCAGTGCTTCCAAAGTGACAAGTTCCCATAGTGAGATGATTTCGTTGCTATCCCAGTGATAAGGAATCATTTCTCTCACAGTTACAAGGTTGACTTGATGGAGGATGTCTTGGGTCTAGATTGTAAGGGTCTTGGTCATCTCATCTTGAATCTACTGAAGTAATAATTTTGACTGGGTTTTCCCAAAAGAGTGGGGTTTTCCCCCTGTACCATGCCTACATCTTGTGAACTCTTTTATTCGTTTCTTGGAATTAGTCTTGATGATAAGAAATGATAAATTTAAAGAACTAATAATAATAATCAAAACATCACAAGGTAATGTCATTAATAAGGGAAATAATTTAACTGCCAACTACTTGGATTTTCCAACATGGGATCAAGTCTATGGTTAAAGCAAATGCAGTTTAAAGACCAATTATATGATATTTGAGGAAGGTTCTGTATTGAATCTCAAGCAACCTTAAGAAGGAGGATATACCTCACTAAGTAAATCTAGGCTCATTTTGGTAAATTCTTATTGAGGTGCAATCACTATTTTAGTACCACCACAAAGAGATGTTTTCAATGATCTAAAGAACAAGACCTCAATGATATAACAAGTTTGGATCTTTTCTAGAATCAGTTAGTAGCATTTTTGGTGATGGCACAATATGGGCATTTGGGTAAAGACACAAAAAATATATAAATTCGTTATATATTTCAAAGATGAATTTTGGTGGAATTAAGTGACCTCAGTTTCATGCATAGTAGTTGCATTTCAGCGAAGTTTCAGTGTAATATAATCAGTGGAAGATGAAATGTTTTAGGGTTTCCTCCACAGAACCAAAGCCTTAGTCTAATACCTACATGACCAAGGCACACCTATGTTTCCATCATAGGACTAAATGAAGTGACTACATAAATGTAAAAAAAGCCAAGTTTTGATTAAAGTCAGACACACGTAATGATGCCACAATGAACGAAACAAGGAACCAACTTAAGGAAAGCAAGTAAGTACTCCTCAATCAAAAAAATGCAATTGCAACAAGTCTAATGAAATCATAGGTATGCAATTCACAAGGTACGTATGTTCATAAGCATTTAAATTTCTATTATCTTTAATTGTTAATATGATCCTTGTTTATAACTAGAGTAGGATAAAGATAGTTCTTCCTAGATTAGAACCTTAATACTTTTTTTCTAGAGTTTACAAATAATCTATGGTGTCAAATGAAAGGTCCTACTCTTGATTGAAAGAATGAACATCTTATCATAGGATTCCATCCTCCATGATTATGTAAAAGATCTAACTTAAGAAATTAAATCATGTATTTGGTATCACATGTTGTGCTTCTAAGTATGTATTACAGGTATAAAAGGTGATGGCTTAATCCAAAGAGAACACCTCAAGAAATCCTTATGAATTTTGCCAAGGAACATCTCCAGGTATGTCTCAAACTATACTCCTTACAAGATTATGTTAAAGGTATGATCATCCTATTTTTGAAGTTTGGATTAAATTACTAACATCATTATGTCTAGCTATCTTGAATCATAAAGACTATTGTTCAAGGTGATTCATCTTTCGATAAATCTTCCCTCCCTACATCCTTGATTGTTATTATAGAACCCTAGACTGGTTCTCTGGAAAACCCTAACCTATTGATACATTGAAAATGAATGAAACCCTAATACACTTAGCTTTATTTTTTTTCTGAGTAAAGACTATGCTATTAAGATTAAAAAGAGAAAAAATATGTAAAAAGAGGATTGAACCTCTGAGGGAGCCATAGCCATCCCTCTGTCAAGAAACCTTTGCAAAAATTGTTGTTCCTTCTGTTTACAAAAACAGTGATCATAACCTTAAAAACCTGAATAGACCTATATAGATCCAAAGCAAAATCCATGCATATGATCAGCTACAAGCTGGAAATGTTCGGTACCAAGCACCCTGAGAATTAACCACGAAATATGGAGATCCAAAACTGAATTACTATCCTGAAGCTGCAGGCAATGGACTTAAACCTACTTGGGCTCACCAGTAGCATTTTCATTGACCTTGTCCGCGGCACGCTCCCAGGTAACTATCACCCCGTCTTCGACTTCCATCAAATTTCCTTCTGGAGGAGGCCTAAGGTGCAGGACGCTTTCATAGCTTTTCACTGGCTCATCGTCAATGATATGCTCCTGAGGAGAGTCCCACTGAGTGCTATCCTCTCCCTGACAATCCTCTTCCTGCACTATAGTGGAAACCTTGAGAACAGTTTCCGCCAATCTGCTCTGAGAAGCACTCGCGTTCTGAGAAGGCGATTGATCCTTGGAGACCTCATCTGAGCTAGCGAGCTCATCTTCTTCCTCCGAGAAGATGACAGTGACTAAGGCAAAGATGAGCCATATGTTGAGCCTGCTTTTGAATTTGAACTTGGAGGAATGTAGCGAACTATTTAGGGAGGGACCAGACTCATCTAAGGGCGGCAAAGAAGGTGAGGCCATGGCTAATGGGGATATGCGATGAGGTGCAGGGCTTCCCCGCCCCCCCGGCCCTCCCCGGGATCCCGAATTGCTCCCGCGCCTGGGAATGCCTCGTCGACGGGGGGGCCATGATCAAATGAGACAGCGGAATGAACAAGCTCAAAGACTGAGGGTACATGAAAAGCGACTTATAGCTGGAAGGAACCCAGAATGAAGACCAAACTGAAGAGTGCGAGACCCAGACTCTGAGCACACATGAGAAAGACCCGGCTAACCGACAATGCCCAGCCACAACCGAGTGAACCCAATTCCCAACCCAGACACCTGCAACAGGGACAGAGACCAAATTTCTTACAGAGTATATGCCGAAGACTGACCTGAGACACCAGACACAAAAGGCGTAATCAGATTTAGAGCACTCAACACCTACGCAGTGCAGCAGAATGGAATTCCTTATGCTAATCAACTGGGAACCGTTCTAAGTCCAAGGCGGATTCCCCTGAGAGCAAGACCACCAAAGGTGACCACTACTATCAGAGAGCAGACACACTGCGGAATAACTTAAAAGAACCAGAGCAAATGAAACCAGAAGCTTGCGCGCCATCCTATTAACCTCCGTCTGTGTACCTTGGGCTCGTGCCTGCATTAAAGAGTAATTAATTTCTGCCTTAGACCGCCTAACCTCGCTTGTATGCTTTCCAATTGCCGGTTGTGCATGCATAAGCATTAACACCTATTAAAGACACCCACATCCGGGTGTGGTTCCTCTCTCACCTGCATATCTCTTGTTAATATAGAATGAAAGGTAGAAAGTTGGTTCTCCGAAGCTATGCAATGTAGTGATCCTTCAAAGAATTCCTTTCCACTGTCCACTCCTAAATTACCAAGAAAGTCTGCCAGTTTGTTCCCTTCTCTTCTGATATGCTTGAAGGAGATGGCTTGATTATTACTGAGCCATTGTTGAAGTAGCTCAAGTTGAGTGGCCATTCTCCAACTACTGCTGACCTTGTGGACCGGGGAGCCATGTTGTAGCTTTGAGGCCATGTTAATGATGATTTGGGAGTCCCCTTCCACTATAAGAGGAAGAAGCTTTTGATTCTGCGCTATATTAAGCCCTCTCCATAATCCTTCCAATTCCGCTGCATTATTAGTATTCCAACCAATTGAGCCAAGAAAGGTGATGAGAGGATTACCCTGGTGATTTCTGATAACTCCACCAAATCCCGTTCTTCCAGGATTTCCTTTCGACGCTCCATCAAAGTTGAGTTGAAACACAATGATTGGTGGCGGAGTCCAGCTGGTTGAGGTCTCTTGATGTCTGGAGAAGTTTTCTTTAGAAGAATTCAGACTCTGTAATTGAATCTGCCAGTTGTTCCATATAGCTTGTTCCTGCGGTGTAGAAGGAAAGTCCTCTTGGGACCAGCCTTTAATAGATAGAGTTTCTTGGATATTATGGTCCATCCCGTTCCATATCTGCTCCATCGTCATTGATTGATCTTTAAAAATCCATCTGTTTCTCTCCTTCAAGATATTCCACATAAGTAATCCTGGTATAATTTTCCAAAGAGTGTTTAATACATTGCTTTGATATGGCTCTTGGGTCCAGTTGTGCAGGGTGCTTTTAAGATCCCCCATCACTCTACCATCCTTCCGACAGCGGAATGTGACCTTTTCCCACAATTTCCTTCCTAGTGGGCAGGTTTGCATAAGATGTAGAGCTAACTCCTCTTCCTGTTTGCAGTTGAGACATATAGATGGACCAGAGAAGTTCCTTTTCCTGAGGTTGTCCCATGTGAGAATTCTATTGTGTGAAAGAAGCCATAGAAAAGTGGAAACCTTCGGCCAGATGGGAGGGTTCCATATCTTGTCCCATAGTTTGTCTTTGATTACTCTATCTTTGATAATGATTTTGTAGGCTTCCTTAGTTGTGAAGGTACCCTTTTCCTCATATCCCCATCTTAGCGTATCCATACCTGCCAACTTTAGAATTTTTCGTTTTTTAAGTTCTAAGGATAGAGAAAGTTGAATCTGCTCCAAACTGGAAGGTAAGATATGACTCGCTTCTTTCCATTCCGTATGTTCTTGGTCAGTATGTGATCTCCAAAAGTGACTCACCTTATCATACTAGTTTATGTCTTGGTCTGAGATTCCCTGAATGATATCTTTGAGGTTTGGGAGCTGCTTCCATGAATCTTCCCAGAACCTTGCTGCAAGGCCATCTTTCACCTCCCAGAAACTATGCTTTTGAATTAGATCTCTATGTTTAATGGCCGAGTTCCAAATAAATGAGCCCTTACTGATTTCTAACATTCTAATTCGCTCCTCTAAGGGCAAGTTTCTAGCATATTTCGCTGTCCATAGGGCAGCCCAAGGTGTTCGTGGATTTGAGAGCCATTTCCACCAAATTTTTGCCCCCATTATCATATTGTTGTGTTCTGGATCTCTTAGCCCAATGCCTCTTGCTTTTTTAGGAAGACAAGCTTTCTCCCATTTGACCAAAGCCCACTTTCGATTTGGCCCCGAACTTCCCCATAGGAAATTACGCTGTAGCTATTTGATAGCTTTGAGCACCCAATTCGGTGGCACCAAGATTGAGAAAAGGTAGAGAGGCATGGACTGTAGAAAAACTTTGATTAGCACTATCCTACTAGCCATATTAAGGGCTCTGTGAGTCCATAGGAATAATCTGGCTTCCAATTTTTCTAACAGGTTGTTCCAAGAGGAATGCTTGAGAGCCGACGCAATTAGAGGACCTCCTAAATACTTAGAAGCAAGGGACGCTATGGTGAAGCCTAAAATGCGAGCTATAGCTCTTTGGGTGGTGGGCGGAGTATTGAGAAAGAAAATCTGGGATTTGACTTTGTTGATGAGGGCTCCTGAGGCATTCGAAAAGTTTTCAAGAATAGAATTAAAGGAGAGAGCTTCTTGAATAGAGGGATGACTGAATAACATGTTATCATCTACGAATTGATGGTGAGAGATAGCAGGAGCTTGGTGGAAAGCAAGACCTTTGAGATTGTGGGAGAGGATAGCCGATTTAATACTGTGTCCTAATCCTTCAGCCAAGATGACAAACAAGAAGGACGATAGAGGATCCCCTTGTCTAATTCCTGTGGAGGGGCGGAAGGTGGGAGATGGAATACCATTAATGAGAATAGAGAAGAACGAGGAGGATAGAAGATTACTGATCCATCTGATCCAGGCTGGGGCAAAACCAAAGGCTTTGAGGATTTTTTGCAAATATTCCCAACTGATGCTATCAAAAGCCTTAGATAAATCAATTTTGAGCAACATACCTGGTTGTTTTGACTGCTTAAGAGAATGTATTATTTCATGGGTTAAAATAATCCCATCCGTGATTTGTCTTCCTTCTACATAGACAGATTGTTCTAGAGATATGATAAGGGGAAGCATGGGCTTCAGTCTCGAACCTATGACCTTGGAGACAATCTTGTATATAATGTTGCACAAAGCAATTGGTCTGTACTTGTCAGGAGTATTAGATTCCTCTGCTTTGGGGATCAATGCTATGAATGTTGCGTTCATACCTGGGTACATCCATATTAGAGTGCGTGATTCTTCCACTACCTGCCAAACTTCCCATTTGATCAGATCCCAGAAGTGCTGAAAAAAGTTTGAAGTAAATCCGTCTGGTCCTGGTGCTTTCCCTGCTTTTAGTTGATTCACCGCCGACTCGACCTCCTGAAGACTTATAGGCTTGAGCAGAAGAGTGTTGTGATCTTCAGTAATTAATCTAGGTATATGTCTAATAATTTTTGCAATATCCTCTATTCTGTTTATGTTAGGTTCTTGATTCATCTTCTTGAAGTAGTTGAGGAACTCCTGTTCTATTCCTTCGTGGGTTTCAATTTTGGTGCCCTGTTCATTGTTGACATAAGAGATTTGATTGATCATTCTTCTTTGGATTGTAGTTTTGTGAAATAATTTTGTATTCTTTTCATCCTCCTTCAGCCATCTAACTCTCGATTTTTGCCTCCAGAGAGTTTCCTCCTGTAGGTCTCTTTCTAGGATTTTGTTTTCCGTAGCTTGCTCCTTCTAGACTAGCTCTTCAAAACGTCCTTAAGAGATCATTCTTTGCTAAATATATTTCATTTCTTGAGTGAGAATTTCCTTCGCTTTGAAAATGTTGCCGAAAGTGGTTTTATTCCAGCATTTTACCTCCTCTTTGAGATGCTTCAGCTTCCTTTGGAATATGGACAGTTTTGTTCCATCCGTTGGATTGAAATTTTTCCAAGTTGTTCTGATAAATTCATGGAATTCCGGATGAGATAGCCAAAAAGCCTCAAACCGAAAGGGTCACCTTATGTTATTACCAGGCCGATTCCAGTGAAGGGCTATGGGCCAATGATCAAAACCTGAATAAGGAAGGATGGAGGCTGTGAATTCTCCCCCTAGATGAACTGCATTATTAGAGATCAAGAATCGATCAAGGCGCGAAGCTATTTGCATTGGTGCTGCCCTTTTGTTGTTCCAGGTATAGAGGCCGTTGGTTGTAGGAAGATCTATCAGCCAATTATTTTGAATGAAATCTTTTAATATAGAGCCATCCCTGTTTATTCTGCAACGCCCTCCCTTCTTTTCCTCCATTGATGCGATCATGCTATAGTCTCCTCCTGAAACCCATAGTGGGTATGCCCTTTCTGCATTAAGCTGCATTAAAGCATCCAGGATTTCCACCTTGTCCTGGGTTTCTTGAGGAAAGTACACATTTGTGATGTGACCATAAATATTCATTCCAAGTATATGAAAGATGGCTTGAATGAAATTTGTATTTGCATGTATGTTAACTAATTGGATCATTCTTGTATCCCAGAGCACTGCAAGTCCTCCTGAGGCTCCCTGAGCATCCACAGCTGTTACTAACCCACCTGGCCAAGCCTTAGCTGCTATTTTTTCCAAAACTGTCGAATTACATTTTGTCTCTTGTAGAAAGAGAATTGCTGGTTTTTCCTCCATTAACATATTTTTTAAAAGTCTTCCTTTCCTTGGGCAGTTAAGCCCTCTAATATTCCATGATATAAACTTCATTGGGAAGGTTTGGGGTTGGTATTAAAATACTTGGTTAGCTTGGCATATCTGCCTGATTCAACCAAGACTTCTCCAATCTTGATGGTTCTTTCTAAAGTGGTCTTCCTTCCTCATTTTTTACTGTCTTTGGTGATGAACTTCCCATCCCATTCACTACCGATTTTAACCCCTAGTGAGTATTTCTTTTGGGCTTTGTTGAGGACTGCCACTAGATTGTCCACTTTTCTATCAGGTATTTTGTCCAAATTACCTGTTTTGCATGCTTGTTCTAGACCCAGAATGTCTAGCTCACCAATATCTATTGATTCTGTATCCTCCTCCATGAATTGAGGTTCTTGATATCTTCCATCTCCTTCCTTCTCTTTTCCTGTACTGGGGTCCATGCTGTCTATTTCCATTTCAGGGATGCTCCAGGTTTTTGAGGCAGGCTTGATATTTTTGCCTTCTTGTTCCGCCTCCTTTTCCCCTGCTTTCGAATGAGAGCCTTCAATCTTTTCCGGAATAGATCCTTTTTTATTGGAGGTTAAGTTCTCCGGATCCTGCGAATCTTCATTGGCCAGAACTTCAAAGCTGTTAGTAGTAGAGGGTTTTGATTGATCCCCTGGAGATAACTTTGTAGGGACTACGGATTTTTTATTTCCTCTTCTACGATTTGTCACCTTAGTGAAATTGTCTAAAGATTGGTGTTCCTGGTTAACTTGAACCGGAGGTTTACTGTTTAAAGGGCAATCTCTGTAAAGGTGTCCTAGGTCATGACATTTCCTGCACCTGAAGGGAACATGCTCATAATAAATTAACTGGATCCATTCCACATCTTCATGAAAGAGGCTAACTGTATCAGGCAGGGGTTCTTTCAGATCCATATAGAGGCAGATCCGTGCATATGAGGTATATCTTATTGTCTTTGTTTCTTCTTCTACCTTGACGAAGTCACCCAATACTTTGCCGATTGCTTTTAGAGACTCCTCTTCCTAGTATTCCCATGGTAGCGAGTACAGCCCGATCCAGACCGGTGCCCAGCTTAGATCTTCCTTATCCGGGTTGAATCGTGTGATCCATTCTCTGAGAAATAGCCCGGCAGAGTTGAAGAAATAAGGCCCCCCATCAAAGACTCTGTTTCGATCTTCCAAGTAGTTGAAGACTGTGGTAAAAAATCCCTTCGACCCTAGATGCAAGGTTATTTGTCCTTTTGGATGCCATTTGACATTAATCCAGGCTCTCAAAGCTTTCTCATTTGGCCAAAATCCAATAAATTTGCCTATGAGAGCATGATCTCTCATATATTGAATTTTAGCACTGATGCGATGACTCGGTAGCTCCACTTTTGGCCTGTGGGTAGCTACTGGCTTGCATGTGGATGAGCTTACTCTCGGCTTGTCTTGCTTTTCTTGTTCAATCTGCTTCTGCTGATTCTCTCCTATATTTCCCTCATTGTGCTCCTGTTCCCCTTCAGAACCCTTGATTTGCCCTTGCTGGTTTTCGTTTGTTGGAGGAATCGCCCCTCCTACCCCCTGAAGGGGGTTCATTGTACCCGCCTGCCAAAGCCTGTGGCCTGAGACTACTGCACTGCCGCTGTCAGTTTTGGTGGCCTCTGTCTAGAGGTCCTGCCGTTGCAAGTTATCTCAGAAACGCTAACGCCGTTTCGCCACACCTCGCTTCAACCGCACTCGTCCGATGTCTAATACACTTAGCTTTATTGATGGAAGAAAAAATTTCTATTATGTTTATTCATGATGTCATGTTTTGGGTTTTGGTGTGATCATGAAAAACCATAACTTGTTAGGGTTGAGATGATGGTGTCTAAAATCCCAAACATATGAATTTTTGGTAAAGTAGGGTTTGATATATTATGAATTGAAACTCTATATCCTTAGGGTTTTGTTGGATCTATAATAAAAACCCTTGTTATGTATTTAAAATCGTAGGAATGAAACCCTAGGTATGTGTTCAGTTGGTTAAAACCCTAGTGATCTGGATTTAAAGAGGAACACAACAAATTACAGAGATAACCATAAACACAGAGATGTGGCAGAAATAACACTTCATTTCATTAATGCAAAACATTGAAATATGCTTACAAACAGAAATCGAAATAAACCAGCTAGGGCGATGGTAGCTTATCTTTGAGAAGAGATGTGGTGGCTACATGCCTCTGAACTATGTTACAATGAGGCTCGAAGTCCTATTCATTGTTGAGAAACAATGGAAAACCCTAAACATTCAAAAAGCTAATCCTAGAAGATGAAATGCCAAACTGTGGGCCCTGTTTGGGTAAATTGGTACATCAACTTCCGAGGTCGTAACTTTGGCATACAATCTCCATTTGACACACACAATATCTCGTTAGAAAGATCTATTCGAGAACTCAACTTTCGAAAGAGAAACATGGGTCCATATGGACCCATGTTGCTCCCATGTTTCCCAAAAAAGATCGTTTAAGGCCTCAAAACGACTCCGGAAGTTTAGGACCCAAAAAAATGCTAAAAATAGTAAATTGTGCTACAATTAAGGAAACTGAAAAGCTGAAAGAAACAATGGTGGGTTTCCAAGTGGACTTGGTGGGTGGCCACCAATATCCACCTAGATCATTCCTCCAACCTTAGGAAGCAATGGTCCCCATTGCGTTGATTTTCTCCATGAGATGAGGAAACTTCTGCTGAACTTGGTCCTTGGTGAGCCACTTGCCCTAGTGAAGGAGTTGGCTTGCTTTGACAAATCGATATAGTTGGATATTGTACTGGTGAGTGTGCTTAATCTGTGTGACCATGATCCGATTAGTTGCAGCTTTTTCCATGCAATCTGGATTAAACTCTATGGGTGTGAACTGTTCTGCAATGTTAGATGTGTCTAGTAATGGTGGAAGGTATGGCCGAAGGCAGTCCACATTGAACACTGGGTGCAGGCCAAGCGATGGTGGAATGTTGAGCTCAAATGCATTGTCTCCCATAGCCTTAATAGTGGTGTAAGGACCATATCGGAGTGGTATGAGTTTCTGATAGGCTCTGGTAAGGCGTTCCTTTTGCAAATGCAACCATACTTTGTCACCAACATGAAAATTGTGTAGCACCCACTGTTGATCATGTCGTTGCTTGTACTTGGCATTTGATTTCTCCATAATGTCATCGATCTACTAGCGAATATGTTGGATGTTCTCAATGAAGTTGTTTTCCTTATTTGTTTCAGGCTAGACATGAGTAGAATCTGCGTGAGTAGCTACAAGTGGCATGGCCACTTCAATGGGACATAGTGGCTGGAATCCCAAACTGACCTGAAAAGGGTTGTGGCCATTTGAGCTATGGAGAGCCCAGTTGTAGTTGTGATGAATATAGGGGAGGCTCTCATCCCATGTGCATGGGTTCCTTGAGTTGTACATACACATAATGTGTACGAACATCCTGTTGGCAACCTCTATCTAGCCATCAGTTTGAGGATGGAATGCTATGGACTTAGTGAGTTTGGTGTCCAGCGTCGACTAGAGACTGGACCAAAATGTACTGAGGAACCTGTTGTCCCGATCTGAGATGATAGACTATGGGATCCCAAAGTGTAGCCACACTCATTCAAAGAAGATTTTAGCAGTGGCTTCTACCGTGATGTTCTTCTTGTAGGCCGCCATAATGGCCATCTTCGAGAACCTGTCGATGACCGCAAAAACACAGTCATTTCCATGCTTATTGGAAGGAAGGCCTAACATGTAATCCATGGATATGGATTCCCAAGGTTTACTAGGGTTAGGCAACGGGGTATAGAGGCCTTGCTTCTTTTTGGTTGGTTTGGCAATGGCACAAGCAATGCATGATCTGATGTACTTCCCGACATCCTGTCAAAGATTTGGCAAACATAAATACTTCCATAGTATTTCCACCATTTTCTTGACCCTGAAATGCTCAGCAGCCCAACTGTAGTGTGCTTCCCAAATCATCTTGGCACGCTCGGTTGATGGAACACAAGGGTGACCTAGGTGGCATAACAGGGCATCTTGGAGGTGAAAATCTAGAACATGCTGACCCTCCAAGAGTGTCTGGAATGTGTGGTTGAATTCCGGGTTGCTTTTGTAGAGAAGTGGCCAATCAGAAGTCTCGTGCCCACAAGAGTTGAGCACGGTGGTTAACGCCATGATTGGTAGTCGACTGAGGCAATCTGCAACATTATTATTGTTGCCCTTCTTATACTTGATATTCAAATGGAACTGTTGCAAGTATGTGGACCACTTCTGATGGCGATCATTCTGCAATTTCCCTTGGGTCTGTATGAACTGCAGGGATTGGTGGTCTATGTGGATGACCGGTTCCTTCCCCAAAATGTAATTCTTCCATTGTCGGCAGGCCTGCACAATGGAATACATCTTTTTGTCATAAGTGGGATACTTTTGAACTGTGTCTGAAAGTGTCTCGCTGTGATATGCCAGTGGATGCACATGTTGAGTAAGGACTGCCCCAATAGCATAGTCATAGGCATCTGTCTCAACCTCAAATGGTTGTTGCAAGTCTGGTAATGCAAGCACTGGTGCCGAGTAGAGGTGATCTTGCAACTCTGTGAGTGCCTTCTGTTGATATTCAGACCAAAATAATTTTTCTTTCACTCCTCCCTTGGTGAATTGACTCAAGGGCCAAGTGATATGAGAAAATCCCAACATGAACCTATGGTAGAAGTTGGCAAGAGCTAGAAAGCTACGGAGCTCTATCAGAGTGGTTGGAGATGGCCAATCTCGAATGACATGGATCTTGGTTGGATACACATGCACCTCCTATTCATCAATAATATATCCCAGATATTGAATGTGGGTCATGCCAAAAGTGCATTTCTTCAAATTGGCACATAACTTGTGTTGCCATAGTGTGTGGAGAACCTATCGAATGTGGTGGAGGTGCTCTTCCCAACTCTGGCTGAAGATCAGGATGTCATCCAAGTATACCACTACAAATGAGTTGGTGAATGGCCACAAGATGTCATCCATTAGCCTCATGAAGGTTGTAGGAGCATTCGTCAATCCGAAAGGCATAACCAACCATTCAAAAAGGCCCTCCTTGGCTTTGAAGGCAATCTTCCACACATCGAAGGGTTCGATTGGTACCTGGTGATATCCTGACTTCAAATCAATCTTGCTAAAATATTTTGCCCCTTTCAGTTGGTCTAAGAGGTCATCAATCCATGGGATTGGGTAAATATTATAGACAGTGATCTTGTTCAGCGCCCGATAGTCAATACACAATCTCCAAGTCCCATCCTTCTTTTGTACCAACATGATTGGGCTCCCATAGGGTGATGAATGCAGACGAACGTGACCTTTCTACATCAACTCCTTAATTTGCCTCTTGATTTCATCGTTCTCTAGAACAGAGCACCGATAGATTGGTCCATTGGGTAGCGGCACACCTGGGGTCAGATCAATGGAGTGTTTGACCTGATAGTGCATAGGAACCCCTGCAGGGGAGGTGAATATGTCCTCATACTCCTCCACGACCTTGTCCATCTATAGCTATCGTGTGGAGGGGCCCTGTTTGGAGGTCGTGGCCACCGTCTTCTTCTTTCCTTGAGGGCGTATCATCTAAAAAACAAATTTCCTGGTTTTGGAAATGACCTTACTGCATTGTTTTGCAGTAACCAAAGAGATGGTGGTAGGCGGTGCTACCTCCGGTATCCTCTACAACTTATTTCCCAAAGTAACAATAACAGCACGGGACCTTGACTCATACACAACATGTCACTTCCACAAGTATGGTTGTCCTAATAATTCATCACAAACTTCAATGGGAGAAATGTGACACAATACCTCTTCCGTGAAGGGCTTGATGTTGTATGGAAGGCGACACTGCTGGCTCAGGCGAAGATCCCATCCTTGGTGAAGCCACCCGATGGTGTATGCTTGTCGATGTGTTGTGGTCAGTAAGCCCAACCGCTTCATGACCGCTGTTGAAATTAGGTTCTTTTGGCTCCCACTATCGACAATGAACTGTAGCAGGGAGCCCTTTACCCACATCTAGGAGTGGAAGAGACGCTCCTGCTCCTATGGAGCTTCAAGTTCCTCCTTCTGGATCTCCGTGGTGGTAACAGTGGCGTTGGGCTCTGCATCGATAATCTGCTTCCCTTTTTCATTCCCCTTGTTGGGTTCTGACTCAGAGTCAAAACATGCATTTGATCCTGAAACTTTTAGCTCGGCCACCAGTGACTTCTTGGCCCAATGCTCACTTGCGTTGTGAGTGGAGCTCTTATGGAACTCACACCGCTTTCTTATGTCCTTTTTCGGCTTTGTGGTGCTATTCTTTGCTTGCAGCTGTGGGGGGTTGTCTTGGGCCTCCCCACCTTGGCTTTGTCCTTTTTTCTACAGTTTGGGGGCACCTTTTCCTTGCTTTGGATTCGCAGATCCAAAGTCTTGCTTCTTCTGTTTAAACTTTTTCTCAACCTTAACAGCATATCGGTATGCCATGATGAGTGAGGAGATGTTCAGGAATTCTATTTCCTCCTGGATGTACTTGTACAGGCAGCCACGATATTTGAGTATCAAATGATGCTCTGAATCCTTGATACCCAACTTTGTGTGAAGGGTATGGAAGATATTGGTAAACTCGGGCATGTCTTAGTCCCTTCCCTGCCGCATCATGGTCCACTTTATGTATTTATCCCCACAGCTTCTGACAAGGTAGCACTGCTCCTTGATGGCATCCCAGAATGAATCCCAAGTGGGTGTGGCTAAAAATAGTGAGCCTATACTTTCATCCTTCTACTCGCAGTAGGTTTCCCACAAGTCCTTGACGTGGAGGGCTTCTTTGAGAAGAGTGAAAATAATCTTTTCCCGACTGGAAAAAGCACGAATAGAAAATTAATACTCTAGCATATTTAACCATTTATCGACGACATCTGCATCTATCTGACCCTCGAATATGGGCATTTCAAAATTAACTTGTACCTTAAACAATGTGGCATTTCCAGAGTAGCTGTTGGAAGCCAATGTGTTGCCCCTGAGTAGTCACTGAAGGATCCGGGCAAAGCTATCCATCATTTCATTCCTTTGTCGCTTGAGGGCTTCTTCAAGAAAGATTTTGATAGTATCTCCTATCCCCTTGTCTTTCCCTTCATCTACCATGGGAGGCCGTCTTGATTTGCGAGGCTAGTATTGCAAAGATTCGACCAATTCAAGCCCTAACTCCTTATATTCGGACCTCATTGGTGACATACAAAGAAAAATAGAGAAGAAGCAGACCGCTCTGATACCACTAATTTGGATTTAAACAGGAACGCAACAAATTATAGAGATAACCATAAACACAGAGATACGGTGGAAATAATACTTCATTTCATTAATGCAAAATAATGAAATATGCTTACAAATAGAAATGGAAATAAACTAGCTAGGGCGATGGTAGCTTATCTCTGAGAAGAGATGTGGTGGCTACATGCCTCTAAACTATGTTACAATGAGTCTCAAAGGCCTATTTATAGTTGAAAAGAAATGGAAAACCCTAAACATCCAAAAAACCTAACCCTAGAAGATGAAACGCCAAACTATGGGCCCCGTTTGGGTAAATTGGTACATCAACTTCCCAGGGTCGTAACTCTGGCATACGATCTTTGCTTGATGAGCACAATATCTCATTAGAAAGATCTATCTAAGAAATAAAACTTTGGGAAGAGTAACATGGGTCCATGTGGACCCATGTTGATCCCATTTTTCCCAAAAAAATGTCGTTTAGGGCCTCAAAACGGCTCCGGAAGTTTACGACCCGAAAAACTCCTAAAAATAGTAAATTGTGCTACAATTAAGGAAACTGAAAAGCTGAAAGAAACAATGGTGGGGGTCCAAGTGGACTTGGTGGGTGGCCACCAATATCCACCTCGATCACCTAGCTTGGCCTAGGTATGTATATGTATAATATGTTGATATTGCTCGACATGTGTTATGCTTATGATTGATAATGAATTCCTAGATATATGTGTCGGTCTAATTATTGATGGTCATGAGTCCTAGGGTTTGGAAACAAGCCCTTGTCAAGGTTTGATGTTCTAAGATGATGATGTTTGATAAATCTATGGTTTTGCACTTAAACCCTAGTAGTAGTTATATTGTCTAGTATGTGTGATATAAAAATTTGGAATCTATGGACTTATATGGTGATGGTTGAGAATTTGAAAATGGATATATAGGGTTTACATCAAGCCGTAGTAGATGCCAGTCATGATGTTTATTAAGTTGTGATTGATTTCTTATTGTTGAAACTCATGTATAAAATCTAGGCTTTACATGAAATCCTAGTAGAAAGTCTAACATATGAATTCTCAAAGTTGTTATATTCATTGATTTTATTTGTTTCTAGGGTTTTCTATATGAAGGAACTTGTCGTTGAAAGAATCTTGAAACCCTAGATATAATGTGTTTGATATCTTGATTTAGGCTTTGTTACTAAAACTCGGTTAGTAGTTGAAGTATTGAAGTATAGTCTCTTGTTTATTATGTTTGTAAAGTCTAAATGCTTTAGTTGTAGTAAGATTCTGACATGGCTAACTTCATGCTTCTATAATTTTGATTGTACTTGCTATCTAATTTGTGCAGGTACATCATCTTCAAGTTGGTGAAGATGATCATAAGTAAAATTTATGTGATAAGCATGATATATGAATGAATATGATAAGAAGGATGGAAGTCATGAAAGAAATATTCTTCAATGTCATAGAACTTCCTAAGCTAAGAGGGAGTCTAGATGAAATCTCTCTAGGTTAAGTGGCAACTTGAATGAAAGGAATCTCCCAAGGATAAGAGGATGGTTGAGAATATTCCTTGTACATGAATAATTAGATCCTCTCTATTTAAGAGGGAATGAAAGATATGATTCTGTACTTCATGTGTCAAGCACTAGACCAGGACTAACAGTCATATGTTTTAGTAAAGGTCTTGAGTGAGAGATGGAAATTGGAGAATGAATTTTGGGGTGCTACTGAAATAAGGGAAGCAAGATTTAATTGAAGAATATGTTGCTACATATGAAGTATGAGAGTAAAAGTGTATGATTGAGGAATATTCTATCCAAGATTTGGTTGATAGTCCTACCATGAAAAGTTGAGAAGAAACATCATGTTATTTGGAAGACCCCGACGGTTTGTATATTATTATGTACATGTGAAAGTATATTATTGATTGGGGTTGTCTTTGTACAAGTAAATCTCTCGAATGTCTTGTTACTATGTTGGTTACTAATCACTTTGATCGGGAAATATTTGTTGTTCTTGATCTGCTGGATCAAGGGGTGATGCAGCTTTGTGAGTGAAGCATTTCCTGGGAGGACATCTAGCTGACACTTTTTGTTGTTTTCTAGGTCCCAAAGTTCAAAAGGCGGCATTGGTCATCGAGCTCTAATATGCACTTGGATCTCTCGGTTAGTTAGAAAGTAATCCTGATGATACCCAGAGAGACTAAAAGCTTGAGTCCATCTTAGTCCCACCATGATATATTTACTTGGTCATGAATCTAGTATATTGCATTGCGGTGCCTAAATTGTTGAGAGACCAATGGATGGGTTTCCATGGTCAAGAATCTATTTCACGGCATTACAGTGCCTAAACTTCTTCATATATGATCTGTTTTGAGATCTTCCATGTACCTCTTTGATTATATGTAAATATGAATATATCCCTAGTTAACAGGGAGTGTTGGAAAATGTACCTAAGTTTAGTCTTCATTAATTGTATTTGAGTCATATTGTAAGGTACTTTTCAAAAGAAAGAAAAAATGATTTTTATTATTGATTCAATTGGCTTATTAAAGCATGGGTTTTATGCTTGAGTCAATTGTTATAGGTCAAGCCTCCATTGTAGGTGTTAGGATTATTTATATGGGTCAAAGGCAATTTGTTTATTGGTCAAAAACACATCCATAGAGTCTCCTTCCATTGAATTTGGTAATATCATCATCAAGTTGGCTACATCTAACTGAACTCAAGTCAGCCTCATCATAAATGTAGACACTGATGTTCATGAATTGATGTCAACTATTTTATTATGGAAAAAATACTATATATACTATCTTATACATCACTCCATAGCCCAGAAAAGAAGCTGGCATGTATCTCAAAAAAATGTTCAGATTATCATTAAAATTGCAGTTTAGATATCGCAGTGTGGTAGTGCGGATTTTGGCGCAAATACAATAAGTATTTCATGTGAAAACAATGAGAATGCTTGCTCTTTTGATATTTTTTGTGACATCATAGTGAGAAGTTTAGATTACAGAGAGCATGTTTTGGTGTCACAATAGATCTTGTATTAGGAACATGGATGATATCAGTAACCACGATTTGGTGTTATTACTTGATGGTTTTGGTGTTGATACAATGACAAGGTCTAGATGCAGTAAAGAAGTTCTCGATGTTGCCAAAGTGACAACGTCTCACAGTGAGATGATTTCATTGTTATCATAGTGATAAGGACTTAGTGTTATCACAGTTATAAGGATGACTTGATGGAGGATGCCTTGGGTCTAGATTGTAACGGTCTTGATCATCTCATCTTAAATCTACTGAAGAAATAATTTTGACCGAGTTTTCCCCAAAGTGTGGGGTTTTCCCTAGCAGTGTGCCTACATCTTTTGTTCTCTTTTATTTTTTCATGGCATTAGTCTTGATGATGAGAAATGATAAATTAAAAGAATAAACAATAATAATAATAATAACATCACAAGATACTGTCATTAATAAGGGAAATCATTTAAGTGCCGACTGCTTGGGTTTTCCAATAGATTCTGCGCTTGTTATTTTCAAGTTGTCAAAATATTATTTATTTTCTTATTTTATATTTTGATGGCTTGAGCTCACTTGTCCATTGGGGTCATGTTCAATTATTCCTAATTTTATTTGAAACCCTATTCAGTCCTGTTAGTTGAATTTCGTTTGTTTATGGGGATTGAGAACATAATTTTTTGTTTTGAAATTGGGTTGTATTTCATTATTTCTCACTAGTTCAAACCCTGCTTACCACTATTGGTTTTCTTTGGTAAAGAGAACTTTTGGATTAAATTGTTTTCTGCAGTATGCCCATCAATATCTAAAAAATTAATGTTTCTTGGAAGTGCATGATGGCCATGATGAGAATGTCGAGTTATATTTTTAATAATGGTCATTTTATAGTATGCCAATTTTTATTTTCAATGATTGCCATTGAAAATTCTACGATTTCTTTCTTGTATTTGAAAGCAAATATGACCCCAGTTTTCCAAAGTGAGATTTTGACATTTGGTAAATACAAAATCATCAAAATCCCTTAATTCATATGTGGATCCAAAGTTCCTATTGTAATCCATATTATAATTCAATATTATATATTCAAATTTCATTTGTAGATTCAAAGTTCTTGCTCTACTTTAGTTAGTTCGTAGTTTTCACTTTATGAATATATTTCAAAAAAATAAATTTAGCTATGCATGACTGTATAAAAAATAAAATAAAGATTTTACAAGAAAATTCTAAGTGAATTTTTTAATCTATTTATTTTTCTATTCTAAAAGAATTTAGTGAATTTAATTGAGAGAACCGCAATTCTATTGTATATTGTTGTGTACTTTTACTATAAGTATCTAGCAGTATTATTTCCTTCTCTAGTTCCTTAAAAATCAAGATTATAACTTCAAAAAACAAAACTGTAACCTCTCAATCCATTTGTAAATCGAAATATGTCATTATAGCCCACAGTAAAATCAAAATCTGTCATTACAACCCACATTATAATTGTAATACACTGCAAATTTAAAGTTTGCATAGTAATGCAACATTACAGCTTCAAAAGAAGACTAATTTGAGTGACCTATATCATCTTATTTTACAGGGATGATTTATAATTAAAGGTATCTACGACTTTATAATAATTCTTGTTCGACTACAAACAAAATGTTGTGTCCACCCGATCTGATGAAGAATATTGTTAATTTTAGCGTTTATAATATTTATCTTGTGGTGAATATATCTTGAGTCTATAATATTTATCCCTTGGGTTTAATATTATTCCCTTGGGTTTATAATCCTTGGAGTCTTAATATTAAGCTCTTCAGTTTATTATTCCTGTGGGTTTATAATATCAATCCTTTGGGTTTATTAATATAAAGGTTCATACTCTTAATGTAAATATTATTCATAGGGTTTATAATATTAATCCTAGCGTTAAATATAAATCCATTGTATTTAAAATCATTTTCAACCATGATCAACTATGGTGAAACGTCACATGTGACAAAAATTATCTCAATATGAAAGTCAACCATTGTCAAACATTGTCAGCCATAGTCAATCATGGTCAACCATGGTTCAATGTCACATTGTGACAAAGATTGTCTCAATATAAGAATTGACCATGGTCAAGCATGGTCCAACGTCACATTGTGACAAAGTTTGTCTTAATATGAAAATCAATTATGGTCAAGCATGATGGAACATCACATTGTGACAAAGATTGTCTCATTATGAAAATCAACCACGGTCAACCATTGTTTATTTTATTTTTTATAATATTTATCATAGGGTTTATATACCTTGAATTATAATATTTATCTTAGGGTTTATCATGGGATTTTATGAATATGGAAATCAATCATGGTCAACCATGGTCAACATTATAGTAATGTGATAATCAATTTTGACAATAGTTATCACAATGTTACATTATAATGCAATTTATGCTATGTCACAATGTGACATAACATAATTAGTATTTTATTTAGCTTAGGGTTTATAATATTAGGGTTCACATGGTTTACAATATCAACCATGGATGGTCAAACATGTTTATTTTAGGGTTTATATAGCTTGGACTTATAATATTGATCCCTTGTGTTTAATATTATTCCTTTCATTTTATAATACCTTGGGTTTATAATATCAATCCCTTTTGTTTATTAATCTTAGGGTTCATATTGGTACGATATAACACTATTCATAAGGTTTATAATATTAATCCTAGGGTTTAATATAAGTCAGTTGGGTTAATAATCATGGTCAACCGTTGTCCAAAGTCACATTGTGAGAAAGATTGTCTCAATATGAAAATCAACCATGGTCAACCATCATTAACCATCATCAACCATGGAGAATTGTGGTCAACCATGGTCCTATGTCACATTGTGACAAAAATTGTCTCAATATGAAAATAAACCATGGTTAACCATGGTTAATCGTGGTCGACCATGGTTAACCATGGTCCAACTTTGCATTGTGACAAATATTGTCTTGAAATGAAAAGTAATCATGGTAACCATGGTCAACCATCATTAACCACCATCAACCATTTTCAATCATTGTCAAATATAGTCCAACATCACATTGTGAGAAAGATTGTCTCAATATGAAAATAAACCATGGTCAACCATCATTAACCATCATCAACCATGGCCAATAATGGTCAACCATGGCCCATCATCAGATTGTGACAAAGATTGTCTAAATGTGAAAATCAACCACGGTCAACCATGGTTAAGCATGGTCCAATGTTGCATTGTGACAAAGATTGTCTCGATATGAAAATAAATTATGGTCAACCATGGTCTAGCATCACCTTCTCACAAAGATTGTCTCAATATGAAAATAAACCATGGTTGACCATTTTATTTTAACGTTTATAATAATTATCATAGGGTTTATATACCTTGGATTATAATATTGATGTTAAGGTTTATGATGGGATTCTATGAATATGAAAATCAATCATGGTCAACATTATAGAAATGTGATGATCAATTTGACAATAGTTATTGCAATGTTACATTACAATGCAATTTATGTTATGTCACATTGTGACATAACATAATTAGTATTTTACTTATCTTAGGGTTTAAAATATTAGGGTTCATATGGTTTACAATATCAACCATGGATGGTCAACCATGTTTATTTTAGGGTTTATATTATTTATCTTAGGGTTTATATAGCTTGAACTTATAATATTGGTCCCTTGGGTTTAATATTATTCCTTTCTGTTTATAATCCCTAGGGTTTATAATATCAATCCCTTTGGTTTATCAATCTAAGGGTTCATATTCGTAGTGTATAACATTATTCATAGGGTTTATAATATTAATCCTGAGGTTTATTATAAATCTCTCGGGTTAACAATCATGGTAAACCATGGTCAATCATGGTCCAAAATCACATTGTGAGAAAGATTGTCTCAATATGAAAATCAATCATTGTAAACCATCATTAACCATCATCAACCATGGAAAATCATGGTCAACCATGGTTAATCATGATCAACCATGGTTGACCATGGTTAACCATGGTTCAATGTCGCATTGTGACAAATATTGTCTCGAAATGAAAAGAAATTATGGTCAACCATCGTCAACCATCATTAACCATCATCAATCATGGTCAATAATTGTCAATTATGGTCCAACATCACATTTTAAGAAATATTGTCTCAATATGAAAATCAACCATGGTCAACCATCGTTAACCATCATTAGCCATGGTCAATTATGGTAACCTTGGCCCATCATCACATTGTGGCAAAGATTGTCTCAATATGAAAATCAACTGTAGTCAACTATACTTAAGCATGGTCCAACATCACATTGTGACAAAGATTGTCTCGATATGAGAATCAATCATTGTCAACCATGGTCCACTGTCGTATTATGAAAAGGATTGTCTCAATATGAAAATCAACCATTGTCAACCATGCTTATTTTATGGTTTATAATATTTATGATAAGGTTTATAAACCTTGGGTTTATAATATTAATCTCTTAGGTTTAATATTATTCCCTTGGGTTTATAATCCCTTGGGATTTTAGTATTAATCCATTGGGTTTATTATTCCCTTGGGCTTATAATAGAAATCCTTTGGGTTTTAATCTAACGGTTCATATTCTTAGGTGTTAACGGTGCTGGATCTGCCAACATTAAGGGGATCACCCTGGTATGAAGTCCAAACTAGATCTCACACCATTTGGTGTGGGAGTCCCATCCAGTATGATGGCCCGATTGCCATTATCTTAAAGATTTGCCTCAACTCTTGCTTGTTAGCACAGGAGAGTGTCTGCTTTGTCTTCGAGAAGTGAGGTTCACATGCCTAGTGATTGCAAGTGCCACTTGTGCCAATGGCTCTTTCACTGTAGAGGGAGAGGGTGGGAGTGAGTCCCAAGTCAGTTGGGAGGAAGCCCCAACTTGGTTAGGATCACAAAACACAACATGATGTGCACAGCTTCCAGAAGAACAGTCCACAAGGATGCAGAAGTCACAACGCACAAGGAAAAATAACATGTACAACACTCGACAGATGAGTCTGCGCGAGTGCAATGGTTTTTATAGAAAGTTTTATGTGAAAGGTATGTCTGATGTTCAGGGAGGTAGCCACCATGTGAAAGACAACGTTAACACATACACAACACATTTTCATTAATATATTATGTATTACAACAAGTGAATGAGTTCAAGTGTTAAACACAGGTTAAAGCAACATGCATTATAAGTGTTCAAGATTAGTCTTACAACAATTCCAGTACATGTGAAAAAATGTGTTTGCCTGTTAGCAGGATTCTAAATTAACTGAAAGTTCCAAGACACATCATTACACCATACATTACTAACCTCATGGGCAGGGCATTGGAGCCACTACTTACTCAAAGAAGAGATTACAGACTCTCAAGGCTATGTGGGAGGAGCTAAGCTGAATAGTCCTTTGCATGTACACACGAGGGGGTATTTATAGCCAAGGGTGAAACTAACCCTTGTGGTTATAAGACTACCCTCATGACTGTTTGACGACCATGACTTTATGACTTTAAATGACTCTTTGTACAACAAGTGGGTCTCTTGGACCTCCATGTTACATTACATTGATTGACAGTAAGGCCCATAGTAGATATGTGGACGACATGACTCATGACATGACACGACATGATAGTGCGAGTACATTCGCGTTGCTGTTGGTATGCATGTCGAGTTGCAGTGCTGCTTAGTGATGGATGTCCTCATGGTGTGTCACAACTTCACCTCTGCATGGCAAAGTGCGTGGAGTATTCAATGTTCATTGGTTTGCTTGGTGTTCCTTTTTCATGTTGGTCCTTGCTTGTATCTTGGTAATCTCAACAGGTTTGTCCATTCGCAAAAGGTGCATGTTCATCCGTCCATCTATCTATGAGCACATCTTGCATGTTTCCTTGTTTGTCCATTCGCAAACACTTCTTTTCATGATCATCCATTTGCGAGCATATCTCTTTGCATGCATCATTTTTTCATCCATTGGTGAACCTCTCCTTCTACATGTTCTCCCTTTGTTCATCCCATTCATCATTGTGCCATGTTTGTTTATGTACCTGTACCTACAATCACTCATGACAAGATGACATCAAATCAAAAAACGCCCTAGTCTACCATGATACATGATCATTTCGAATGCGAGTGATTGGTAGAGGTAATAAGGTTACAAGGCAGGATGGAGGCTCTGGGCACTGCTAATAAAAATTGTACAAGATTCGTTGGGTGATGAAGATGGACAATCCACATTGGCAGTGACTGCTTGCGGGGTCTGGCTCAGCTAGAGGACAAAATTGCACAGTTTTTTAGAGGAAGAGTTCGAGATGTGGGAAGGATAGACAAGCCAAATTTGTGCAATTTCCTGAACAAGCACAAAACTGCACAATTCCTCGAGGGAACTGGCAGCTACCTGCCGGGACACTGGCGGCAAAAACTACATAATTCCTAGAGGGAACTGGCAGTCAACTACTAGTTTGTTGGAAAGAAAAACTGCACAATTCCTAAGGGGAACTGATAGTCAGTTGTTAGAGCTTGGCAACAAAAACTCTGCAATTCCTCGAGGGAACTAGTAGTTAGCTGTCGGGAGTTGCTGGTGGGAAAAAATGTGCTAATGCTAGGAGGCTGGCCTACTGATCACCTCTGCACAGTTTCTGAGCTGAGCGGCTGCTGGGCACCAGAGGGCTTGCTCATGAAAACTGAGCAATTTTCTTGGTGAGTAGCTAGTCGAGTGTCAGGAGGCTTGGCTAGATGATCCAAACTTAAACAAGTACGCAACAAATTACAGAGATAACCATATACACAAATATGCAGTGGAAATAATACTTCATTTCATTAATGGAAAATACTGAAATATGCTTACAACCAGAAATGGAAATAAACCAGCTAGGGC